>CAUYON010120475.1:0-36965 GCA_963573935.1 Arctocebus calabarensis
TTTATTATTTATTTATTTATTTTTTGGTAGAGAGAGTCTCACTTTACTGCCCTTCGTAGAGTGCACGGCTCACAGCAACCTCCAACTCCTGGGTTTAGGCGATTCTCTTGCCTCAGCCTCCCGAGAAGCTGGGACTACAGGTGCCAGCAATAACGCCCGGCTATTTTTCTGTTTTGCAGTTCGGCCAAGGCCAGGTTTGAACCCGCCACCTTCGGTATATGGGCCCGGCACCCTACTCAACGAGCCACAGGTGCCGCTCTGTTTTATTTTAGTCTTCTTCTTCTTTTTATTGAGAAACTCTCAAATTGTCACCCTGGATAGAGTGCTGTGACATCAGAGCTCATAGGAACCTACAACTCGGACTTAAGCAATCCTCTTGCCTCAGTTTTTCTCTTTTTAATAGAGATGGCGTCTCACTTTTGCTCAGGCTGGTCTCAAAGTCACAAGCTCAAGCTATCCACCAGTCTTGGCCTCCCAGAGTGCTAGAATTATGAGTGAGTTACCGCACCTAGCCCATACATTTATCTTTAACACTGAATTAAACAAAATCTAAAGCTTAATGTATCAAATAACAGCAAAAAAAAATTCACATCAGTTTATCAGTCATTTTTTGACATACCACTCAACTCAAAAAGCTATATAGGCTCGGCGGCTAAAGCGCCAGCCACGTATACCTGAGCTGGCGGGTTCGAATCCAGCCCGGGCCCGCCAAACAACAATGATGGCTGTAACCAAAAAATGGCCAGGTGTTGTGGCAGGTGCCTGCAGTCCCAGCTACTTGGGAGGCAGAGGCAGGAGACTTGCTTGAGCCCAGGAATTGGAGGTTGCTGTGAGCTGTGATGCCACAGCACTCTATCCAAGGTGACACTTGAGACTCTGTCTCCAAAAAAAAGCCTTATGTAACTAAATGATGGCTAAGTTGTCTTCAAATCTAACATGTTCTGTGACATAAAATAGAGAAGTAGTGGAAAATACGCTGAATTGGGTTGTTGAGATGCCATCAACAGTTTATTATAATTTTACTACTCTTAATAACTAGGAAAGAGGTGCTATATAAATACTTTTCAATTTAGAGATACCAAAAATAGAGGCCTTCGAAGAAAGTCTCTGTCATTTTATAGAAGGTATTCCCAAAGCAAACATTTCTAGAGAGGGAATTTTGGTTTAAAGTGAACTAAATACCTAGTTTGAATGTCATCCTGGCCTTAGGAATGTTTGTTACTAACCACCTCCCCCTTTGGTCTCTGCACCTCTGATGAACCTGGGCAGATTTCTTTTTTCTCTAAACTGTACTCTTGGAATACAAGCAAGACTAAAGAAAAGCAGTTTTGCCAGTATTTCAGGTAAGCCGGCCCCCAGGGCCAGAAAGTTCACTAGTTAATACACTCATTCAATAATCAACATTGAAAAGGTGTCTTTCCTCTGCCAAGTCCTGGCCAAGTTTAATTCTCAAGACCTCCAAGTTTACAAATGGTATATAACCCTCCAGACAAAAGACCCATGTGGAACCTCCCACTTGGGTCTCCCCCCTAGCCCCAACAGATGCTCTGGTGCCTTTCATTCCTTTTGTATTCTTTTCTATCTAATAAATCCTATCTTATCACTCGTCTGTGTGGTAGTGATTCTTTGAATCTCCATGTCCAAAGACCTACTGAAGAAAGAAATTCCGTCAATATCAGCCCATAGCATCCTTTGCTTTCCCTGAATTTCAGGGCTAGCAATTACACTGAGTGTGTATATTTAATCAAGAAATAAAGTTACCTCAACGTCATGACCACTGCATGAGGTTGTCATGAAGGTTAAATAAATTAAGATATGTGATGTAGTTAGAATAGTGTCCAGCACTGAGCAAGCTCTTGCAAATGTTAATTGTTGTGGTTTTGCTGTTTCGTGTTATTTCCTGAGCAACTGGATAACATCCTACATATAATGGTGATTTTCCATATTAATTATCTAAATATGTTCACAATTTCCATATGAGTCTTATGCTCTGGTTTTTAAAGCATCTTTCTGATCTTCCCTGATTTTATACTAAATTTTGATTTGCTTCAAAGATTGGGAAACCCAGAACAGGAAAAGTGTTCCAATCAGACAGATCACAGGGATCCACTTGACAACCAGTTTGTCCCTATAGTGATTTGGGGGAGGGTTCATTTCAGCATTTACCTTGGAATAATCTTATAGTAAAAAAACTAACTGCTTTCCACTATCATGAATAATTCTGAGCACTCCAATTCCTAAACACAGCCACAGGACTGAAATACTATTCTCATCAGTCCAGAAATAGCATTTCTACGATGCTTACTCTCAGAGGGATGAGAGTAGCAAAGGTATAGACCAGGCCAGGTAGAGAACAACCAGAACGTAACAAAAATAACCATCTAACTCTGATTTCTTACCTAAAGCCAGAGTTTCCCTCAGTTCCCAGAAGTGGCCCCCTGTTGGATGTCAACAGTGTCATGCTGTAGGCATCTCCCATATCGTAACAAATCAGCCTGCATTTTCCAGCCACAGAAAAATCAGGCATTTTGGGAAGGAGTGGCTGAGAGCCCTGTGAGTGGGACAGGTGTGCTTGGGGACAGGGCTGACCAGGGAGGAGACTGTTGTTTGTTTGTTTCTTTTTTTTCTTAGAGACAGAGTCTCACTTTGTCACCCTTGGTTAAGTGCGGTGGCATCACAACTCACAGCAACCTCCAGCTCTTGGGCTTATGTGATTCTCTTGCCTCAGCTTCCCGAGTAGCTGGGACTACAGGCGCCCGCCATAATGCCCGGCTATTTTTTTGTTGCAGTTTGGCTGGGGCTGGGTTTGAACCTGCCACCCTCGGTATATGGGACCCACGCCCTACTCACTGGGCCACAGGTGCCACCCGAAGGGGATTGTTGAAGATGAACTTCAGAGGTGAATCACTTCGCCTTGGTGGGCAGGCCTTCCCCACCCATCTGTTGCTTTAGGACAGCGGTTCTCAACCTGTGGGTTGTGACCCCTTTGTAACAATGAAAATACATCGTGGCATTAGGAAGGTTGAGAACCAGTGCTTTAGGAGAAACAAATAAGATTGTGGGGAACAAAGTGAGAGAATAAAACATAAGAAGCTAGAAAAGAAATAGAAGGGACGAAATGAGAGAGAAATAGACTGAGAAGTAGGAAGGAATGGAAGAGAGAATAGAGACCTCCTACCATCTCCATTTAGGGAAGCAGAGGCCATGGTAAGAGGCAAGAAGACTGAATGCAGGTGGTCCCACCCATCTCATTCACACCCTTCTTCAAACTCAGGCTATAAATCACCTGGCTTCAAACTAGTCACTAAGTGGCTGCCAAAGATAAGCAAAGAACCTGATGGCTAAAATGTCAAGGAAAGGGACTAAACTCTGGCAAGTTCTGGCCAATTATTGAAACTCCAGTAAATTCTGGCTAAATGTCATTTACTAATTACTACAGGTTATTTATACTAACATTCACCAAACACTCTCTATGGTCCAGGCCTATGTCCGGTAAGCCTTTGACCTCAAACACCCCAGAGGCCCTGGATTTTATTTCCTTTTATGCAAAAGGACACTAGGGCTCTTTGGTGAACTGACCAGCCCTGCACAACCCACCAGGAAATGGCAGAGGCAGGAGTTTTCACCCATCATCCACCCTGTTCATCAAACACAAACACACCAAGAATGTCTCCTCCTATTCATACTTGGATGTAACATCAGGATTCAAATCTCACTGATCCTAGATGGGTCTGAGCACTTACCGAAGCTTTTCAGGTCTCAGATCCTGACTCCTCTGTCTTATTTAAACAATTCCCTGGCTGCATTCACACTCCACCCCACAGCCCGAACTACCTATGTTTGTCCTTGATGTTGACCTGTGGGTTACAAGTTGGTACATTTCCAGCGTTTGGGGCCACTGTAGTATTGCCTGCATGGACTGTAACTTCTGATAGGATAGCTATTTAGTTTTTCCCAACAACCTCTGGAAGGACACTTTCTGATGGCCTCTGAACATATTCTGCTAAAGATGCTGGCAAAGCTCACCTCTGCCTCGCTGAGGCCAGCCTGGGCGGCTTGGCAACAGCCCCTCTTCCTTAAGTGCTTGTTTTTTGAAATGATATCAAGTCTTCTAATTTATGAATTCTCTGCATCAATTAAGTTACTTTTTGCTTCCTGAAAGCCAAACCGGAATGATGTAATGCTACCCTGCAATGAAATGTGTCAACAGCTCTGTGACTGCAGGAACATTGTTCCTTAGGCAAGAGGTGAACTTAAAGGAACCTTCCACTCATGGCTCCTTGCCTCAAAAAGTTCTCCCTCTGTCCATCATGGTGCAAAAGAATCCAGCGTAGTCTTGCAAAACCCTTAGTTCTGTCAAACACCCAGGACTACCTTTGAAAGGACATCAAATCACCATTCCCCTTCATTCCCCAACCTAAGCCAGGTCCAGGGTGATGACACCGTGGCATGACTGAAATACGAGCAAGGCCTCCTCTCACAGCCCGGGGTTGGATCGCTGCTTCTCTAAATGGGGGATGAGTGGAAAATTCCTAACTGGTGCCGAGTACATGAGCTCCTGTTTCCACTCAAGTGGGCTAAAAATAGAACTCAGTATTAACCATCCAAACTATCCTGGTGATACAGTCCAGAACTGCAAAGCCTTAAGAAGGCCATTCTTCTAAAATTTCTGTTTATTCGATGACAGGCTTAACTGGAAATGGACATTTAGGGAACATTCATCCAAGTCCTAATCCGGCAGCTGCATCTTCTCAGCTACCTCGTTTATTGGACCATGTACCTCTTCCCTCTGCACTCTGAGTTCTCTATTCATTTCAGCTTGATATATATCTTATTTACAGATGGAGTGAATAAGATGCAAGATGAGTTATTCCCATGAACCATCCAACTGACTCCCTACACCTCTTGCCCCAAACATTGCAAGTCAGCTATAGTGAAGCTTATACTTCCTTTTAGATAGACATGGTTCCCAATGCTAAGGCTCTTCACAAACTCATGGAGGGTGCTGCCTTTCACCTTTCCTAGCTAGAGAAGCCTGGCAAAGCACAAAATTTACTAGTCATGCCCCTAACCTCAAGCAATTGGATGTGTGGCCAACCCCCAAGCAAGCCTGCCACACTCTGTTATTTTAACATGCTTGGTCAATGGGAGTTATCTCTTCAGAAAGTTGATGCTACCGTGGGAACTTGGTGGAAATTAGGAAGTGAAAATGCCTGCCCTGATTAGCATCACTGGTGTGACTCTAGGCCTAGGCATCAGCCACCCATGCCCCTCCTCAAAGTAGAAACCAGCAGCACAGTTTGCTTATTATTAAAACTGAATGCTGGGTGAATCTGAGGTGCTTTCACCACACTTAATCCAAAAATAGGACATTTATACAAAATAACCCACACTTAGTGAGTGCCTACTATGTGCCAGACACTGTGCCAAGCACAACATTTTGGCCTTCAAGGAGCTTGTTTCCCAGAGAGTCAGTGAATGGGTGAGCAATTACAAAACAACTTGACCTAACTCAACAGGGCAAGGCTGTCCTCCAGATTTAATCTGAGAACAGAAGATGAATAAGCAAGAAGGCATGGAGAGAGCACCCCAGGCAAAGGCCAAGAAGACCAGTGATGCAAAACAGCTCCAAGGACTTTCTGGGAGCCTCTGTCAGCCCACTCCCCCACTCCTGTTTTCTCTCCAACTTTCTACCTCTTGCCTGTGATAAGCCCTACACTACCCTTGGGTCACTATAAGGGGTACTGAGGACAATCTCATAAAGTTCACTATAGTTCTAAGCATTTTTATTAGCTCCTTCTTCCCTGAGTTTTTGTTAAAGAAGAGACATGTACCTATACATGTATATGTAAACTAAAAAATACATGCATAAGCCCAGAGACTTCCAACTAATCTTTCCTGTATTTTTAGCCTGCTCTGGAATCAGTGCAAATCCAAAAAATCCAACCATGTGAGCCAAACCATATTTTTCCAAGCTAGATCAAAGAACTACACATGGGATTAAGAGATCTATGGAATTCTGATCTTTCAATAAACATCCAGACCTTTTTTACTATGAATTTTAAAATGACAGCGTGACACACATACACACTAAATTGCAAAGAGGTTACAGAATTTTTCATTCTTCCCCCCCAAACAATATTGCGTTTCACTCCGGGCTCTGTGAGTTTAGGTTAGGGTTTAAATCAGCGTAGCAGAACTTTGTCTTAAAAGGTAAACACTATCTTTGCATTTTCAAAATGAACCGGCCATAAGGTGACAGCAACAGAACACATCTTCAGAGTTGTTTTCATACCATCCATTGTGAATATTGCATTCACTTCAGTATTAGAATTATGAAGACTGGCCAGATTCATAATGTGGCTCTGTGGAAAAATCCCTTGAGAGATGGACTGACCTTTTGTTTTCATTTCGGTTATTACCGCTCTGAGGCAGCACTGATACCATGTCTCAAGTTAACCATTAAGTATTATTAGCACTTCTTGGCCTTTTGGCTAAGATCAAGTGTATTTCTTTCGCATATAATTAACACCAAGGCCTCTGCATTTTTATATAATGATCTGCTCTTCTGCTCTGGAATGAAACTTAATATAGCTAGACAAAAACAAAGTATCCTTCACATTTAATACTCTTCAAGACATTTCAGTGTCTACTTGTGGGAAAAACAAGCAAAGTGATACTTCGTATTAAAAGAAATAAGGATGACTAAATTTAAAAATGCATAGTTTCAGCCTTTGCCCTTGTGCTTGTGGGGAAAGAGTTACTGGTTAAAAAATATCTAGATTTCCCCAAAGGCTATTGTTAATAAGGGGATATCAAACCATACCTAGATTACTAATGAGCAACTGGAAAGGACAGAGATTAATGGGGCCAAGGAGATGGAATGCCAATTCAAAGAAGCAATGCTGGGAAATTCTAGATCTTAGACCAAGTGCAGGAGAAAGGAATATTAGCCAGTACTCTGATTTTTAATCCTAAACTGATTAAATGTATCACTTACGAAGTTTTGTGACCCTTCTGGATTCTAGCTTCCTCTAATCACCTGTCCAAATTTATTACTGTCAGAGCATCCCCCCATACCCACATACTCGCATACCCGCATACCCCTGTAACATGTGAAGTGCCTTCTCCCAACTCCCACCCCTACCAAGAATTTAGAGAAAAGGTAAGTAAGACTAGAGTCTGAGATTATAATCAACACATAAAACGTTAGGGTAGAGATATGCAAAAGGAGATATCTCTAAGGAAGGGATAATACCTAAACCAGCAAGACTTGGTGTCAGATTGAATTTATTAACACCTTTGAGAAAGAACAAGTCCATTTCAACGGGAGTTGGACACCAAAGAAGCTTAGAAAAGGCAGTCAGCAGGGCCAGTAACAATCACACAGCCTTCCCAAGCCCATTTCAGGCAGTGGGGACCATGGGACATGGATCCACCAGGTTCTGCAGCCTCCGAATTCTTTAAGTAACATAACTTGCTGGCTTAGATTCCATTCTTATCAAAGCTTATTATGAAGCTAGACTTTTGACTCTTAAAAGAAATAACATGTTTGCTCATCATTATACAGTACAACCTCTGTAAGTTAACCACCCAAGGGACTGGAAGAAACTGGCCAACACATGCAGGTGGGTCAACATAAGGAACTAGGCCTATTTGTATAAGTATATGTGGTGCATGTCCTGTTTATGAAAACTAGGTCAACTTAAGGAGGTGGTCACTGTAGGGAGGTGGCCAGCTATGGAGGGTCTACTGTATTTTTTTTTTTTTGATACAGAGTCTTTAACTGTCACCCTGGACTGCATCATAGCTCACAGCAACCTTACACTCCTGGGTTCAAGTGATCCGCCTGCCTCAGCCTCCCACGTAGCTCAGCCTACGGGTGCCCAGCACAATGCCTCGCTAATTTTTTTCTTTTCTTTTCTTCTCTTCTCTCTCTTTTTTTCCCCTGCAGAGATGAATTCTCATTTTTGAACTCCTGAGCTCAAGCAATCTTCCCACCTCAGCCTCCCAGAGTGCTGGGATTACAGGCACCTGTATTTCTTACTGTTAAAAAGCAAGCTGACATTCTAGTTTACCCAGGTAGCTTATTTCTCTGAATAACTCAACAATGCTAACAATGATCAACGTAGGGAGGTGAAGCAGGAGTATCTGTGCATATAGAGAGCTGTGGGCTCCATCTGCTCCATGTTGAACCCACATGGGAATGAACCTTTTGGGATCCATCTGGGTGTCTGATGGCCTTCCTGGGTCATACCAGTCCTTTCAAAATAACTGTAGATGAGTTTTTTTCACAGATTGCATCTCTGCTCAAAAAGCTCACTTTTACTAACTCAAGTTAGAAAACCTGGGCAAGTTAAAAAACCTTTCAGGCTGAAAATTTCACCCATAGTCCCTAAGTACTGTATTTCCTGCTGTGTTTATGAGATGTCTTCTCTCACATTGCATCAAAATTGGGCTAAAACATCTTTCCTCCTGTACTCCTTGCTTGGAATAAATTCCTTCCCCTCAGTTTAATAAAATTCTAACTCAAAGCGTAATTCATGTTCCAGTTTTTCCAAGAAAGCTCACCTATGGTTCTAGCCTAATTTCTTTTACATTCCAGAAACAGGTGTGGTCAGTACAACACAACTTTCACTTATTTATATCCCAGTTCTCTAGTCATGACTATTTGCTCTATATGTGTTACTGCTGCCTACCCCACTTTGATTTCTCTGGAAGACGTAGAACAACCAAACCCATTATTGGTAGACTATACAAGGCAGAGCATGCCTTTTAAGAATTCTTTGCTCGTCCCCATAGTAACTAGGCACAGATAGGTTTTTTATAAGTTGGACATACATAAGCACAAATAGCTTTTAAAAACCATTTAACAGGGTTTTTATGCCTCCATTTTATACTCTAAGAAAGATTCTCGTGTCCCCTAATGATTCAACACTAAAGAAGCATCGAACTATATAACCCCACCTCTGAAACTGATCACTTGAAGAGTATCTTTAATGGTCCCCACCATATTTTCTAGGGCATCTTTTGTAGTACTATGATCAAACTATTAATAAAATTTGTTTTTATTTCTCAAAATAAAGTTTTAGATTTTGTACCTATACAAAGTTCTCTGGAAGTTTTTTTTTTTTTTAAGGTTTATTAAGCTAGGCTCTGGGGTGCAAAGTACAGAAACAACTCTATCAACAATTTAATCAGGCTTCTTGTCATCCATGTTAATGTTGGGCTTGTCAGAGGTGATTGACAGACTGACGGATTTAATTATGGGCTTTGGAGGAGTACTGATTTCTAAAGTTTGAGGTTGGAGTGGAATCTTACAGTGCTCCCAACATACAACTTTGGGCTCCTAGCCCAGTAGGTAGGTGACCATCCGATAAACAAATTATTTTGGCATATTGCTTGTCAAGTGATCCTGAAAAGCATGTGTAAAACAACGCCTTTTTTCTTATTAAAAAAAAGCAAGTCCTCAATTCCTTAAAAGAACACCTATGAATATGTATCTATAAAACCTCAAGTGGGAGTACTACTCAGAAATACAGCAAAAAAAAGTCAAAAACTGTCAGTGTGAACAAGATGAAAAAGTTCATAAATAACATTTTAAAGTTTTCACCAGTAAAGAATAGTTAGCACTGAATTTGAAGTTTCAAAGCTAAAACATTTACCAGTTACTTAAACATCACACAGCTAAAGAGATGAAATGGCATTGAATTATCTTCTAAAATCTCTTCAAGCATGACATAGGGAAAATTATTTTCAAGAACCTGATTTGAAATAAATCAGGGAAACAGATTCACTTTAAAATATACTTTTCCCAACAAAAAGGCCTACACATTATAGCCTCTACCTCTAGAACTTTTGTACCAGTGTTTAGAAATATGAACTTCAAGTGTTTTGTTGTGTATGTAGAAAATCTTTCTTTTTTATTGTAACTATTGTTGGAAATTTTCCTTTAACACCTTTTTGCGACTTTAAAAAGAACGGAATCACTTCAATGTTGGATTTGTAGGCAATATTGTGTAAAATGCAAATGTTTTACATTTCTATTTGTTAAAAGCACATAAATGTGTATGTAAATATTTTAGTTTGTGTTCATGGTAGCAAAAGCCAACTCCATTGAAGTAGTTATTTCTATTGGAACAAAAGTGCTAGCTGGCTTTTAAGGTATCAGTTTAATTTTCTTAGGTGGTTTGTAACTCTACTTTAGGTCAAAGTTCATTAGCAGGACTGGTAACTAGATGTTTCCAAGTGGCTGCCTTGTTATGAGTTTTATATTAAGCTATATATTTTCCTACACACTATATCTCCAGCTATCTAGAAGACAGCTCATCTCCTCATGGGCAGAAAGGATCAGCCCCCTGTGAAATTCCATTCCAGGCAGCTTTGAGAAATCCAAACGTACATGGTAATAAAATATATCACAGAGACTGATTTCTAGCAGTGAAATAAGCATAACCTAATCCTTCTGCAAGCTCGCAGAGTAGGCAAATGTCAAAAGCAAAGAAAGGCTTTGGGTCAGAATTGCTACACAATTCTCTCTCATACTCAGTTCCCTGGCGGTGAATTTTTCTTCCCTGTGAGGACTTGAACACACCCTCAGACTCTCTGCGGCTCTTTTAAGTTTTAACTTCTGTGTCATCCATCTCTCTGAGATGCAAAATACAGAGAGAAAAACTATACAGGTGTACTGTCTTCTCTGATGTTAAGAATATAAATTACAAGGATGGCTGCTGTTTTTACAGAAAGAGTGGTAAACTTTCAAAGTTAGCCCTCGGCAAAGAAGAACAAGCCAAGCTAATCTGAATTCCCCCACGGACCGTCTTAGGTTTCGCAGGTACATTCAAATGCATCAAGGATTTCTCCGTGGTTTGGAATTCAAGATGTTTGAGCAGAGCCCTACTATTTCAGGAGAATGCAACAGTTACATTTGAGACTGCAGGAATAAAGAATTATGTAAGGCACTGCAGAGTATGTGAGATCAAATGTTTCTGTGAACACCACTCACAATTCAGCACATTGGAATGAGTAAACGGAGCCTCCAGCTCACCAACAAAGCGCGCAGGCATGCTAGGGGGACAGGGACGAAGGTGGCTGGCTCGCTGCTTTCTCTCTGTCCTTGCAAAGGAGGAGGGGGAGGAAGAGAGAGAGGGAAGGCAAAGTACCGTCTTGTCCAGGCACTGAAGGCAGTTATAAGGCTTGCAGCAGCAGTGGCCCATCCCGGCAGCAGGCTGGCTGGCAAGGGGACCTCCTTCATTCAACGTGTCAGCGGGCAACTCCTGAGCCGAGGTGCCGGCACCCACGAAAGGGGCGCGCCGCCGCCGCCGGGAGCTGTCACAACTTCCATGTGGTGCCCTCGGCTACCTTATTTCTCCTAATAACTTCAGGAACCCTGGAGCCGGAGGAAGGAGAGGGGGAGGCGGGCAGAGCAGCGACGATGGGATTCGGCAGCCGGAGAAGCGGCGGGCGGGGAGCGCGGACGGGAGGGGACGGGCGGGAGGGGGGGTCGCTTTGCCACCGGAATCCTCAGAAGGAGGCCGATCAATAGTCGCAGGACAACGGAGCATCTCCCAGTGCCATCCCCCTACCAGGACAGCCGCCCGGCCCTCCCCGCGTGGGCTGCACGAGCACGCGCGGGCACACAAAGGCGGGCCGGGCTCCCGGGGACGCGGCCGGGACCCACGGGGACCCGGGGCTTGGCTCCATTCAAGCCCTGGCTTTATTTATCAGAGAAGGAAAAATATTTAGCATCCTGATGTCCATAGCCTCTCCTCCCAGGAAACCCCCGCTCAGGGTAGTTGTTACTGATAAGGCCCCCTTTTCAAATTTGCAGGTCGCCAATTTTTATTTTTTATTTCTGGCCTTATCTGATAAAAATCTTCCTGTTTGGCACAGAATTGTGAAATTGCTTTACTAGTGACAACACACAAGCCATTGAGTGACTTAAATAATTAAAATTGGGATCTGGGCTATATTTATTTCTCCTAGGCAAATTGGCATAATAGCTTTAGAGAACTTGATCTTGGAGATTTGTAATTCTTCAAACGGTTAAAAATCAAAGAAAGGCAGGGAGCAAAAGTTTATTAAAAAAAATATTTTTTTTCAAGAGAGAATTGGTATTTAAAAATATGTTTATGTAATCCTGAAAGTTAAAGAGATTTACAAGATTAATTTTATACGTTCTGTTACCTCAGAGGAGAAATGCTGAAATTTATCATCTACAGAAATATGCAACTACATTTTGCCCACTAAATTTGTTTAATGATGTAGAGACAATAGTTGATTTTACTAATTTAACTGAGATTTTCCAAGCAGATTTTGATTAAGTAGTATAGGTTATTTAGATTTGTTTGGAGAGAGGAGAGAATATTTGGTGATCAAATAGGCACAGACTGGTATGTCTGACTTAAACTTGAAAGAAGAAGCTCAAATTTTTCTTGAAAGCTAATAGGTAAATTAGCATAATCCTTTAGAAAGGCAATTTGGGCTCGGAGTGATGGCTCATGCCTGTAATCCTAGCATTTTGGGAGGCCTAGGTGGATGGATTGCCTAAGCTCACTGGTTCTAGACCCGCCTGAACAAGATCAAGACCCAGTCTCTAAAAATAGCCCCATGTTGTGGCGGGTCCCTGTAGTCCCAGCTACTCAGAGGCTGAGGCAAGAGAATCATCTGAGCCCAAGAGTTTGAGTTTGCTTTGAGCTATGATGCCAGAGCACTCTATCTAGGGGGACAAATTGAGACTCTGTCTCAAAAAAAAAAAAAAAAAAAAAAGAAAGAAAAAAGAAAGGTAATTTGACTGTACCTATTAAAATATTAAATGTACATATACCTTGACCTAATGTTTCCTTGTATAAACTACAATAATATGAATATGCAAGCATATATGCATAAAACTATTCAGTTCAGCATTGTCCTTAACAGCATAAAAATGGGAAATACTTTAGATTTACAGTACCTTTACATTTCCCGGAAAGAAGATAACCCTGAGTGAGAAAGCAAACTTTTATAAAGAACAAAGTGAATGTAGACCTTTGTATCTGTTTGGAGGGAAGCTTTTGAAAGACACACATTGTGTGTGTAATGGCACCCAGACCTAGGGGAACAGAAAACAGGAGGGAGCAAATTTCTACTTTTGGCCCTCTTGCTGGAATGTTTTATTTTTATTGGTGTAAAACAAAAACTGCCAGGGCAAAGGCAAAGACCCCCTATTCTGGGCTTTGTCACGTCAGGAAGTCCAGAGCTGGTTCTCTCTCACACAGGCCTTGGTGCCTTAGCAGTGAGCTTGGGCAGACCTCGCAGAGGGAGAGATGCTCACAGTACCTGGAGCTTGGACCTGGGCTGAGAGCTGTTCCTGGGCTTTTGAAATCTCTATGACAAAAACCACGTTGTAAGAAGTGGTGGCTTGGTACACCCATGTTCATAGCAGCATTATTTACAATAGCCCAATAGCCCAAAGCAACCTATGTCCATCAGCAGATGAATGGATGAACAAAATATGGTTTACACATACAATGGAATATTAGTCACCCTTTAAGAGGAAGGAAATTCTGACATATTCTACAACATGGATGAACCTTGAGGACATCAGGCAAAGTGAAATAAGCCAGTCACAAAAGGCCCAACATTGTATAATTCCATTCACACGGGTGCGTAGAGAGGCCAGATTCTTTTACAGCAAGTAAAAGAATTGTTGTTGCCAGGAGCTGGGAGCAGGAGAGAAGGGGCAGTTCAATGGATACAGAGCTTCAGTTTTATAAGATGAAGAGAGTTCTGGAAACTGGTTCCACTACAAATATATAGACTGTCCTGACATACAGCAGGTCATTTTAGAAGCTCTCTACTTTATAATAGTGAGACACATTCATTAAGCTCCTTGATTTACCATGGGGCTATGCCCAGATGAACCCATCACAAATTGAAAAGATACTAAGTCAAAAGGGTGTTTTTGTAATCTCATCAACACTGCTGAACTGTACACTTAAAAATAGCCAAATGGGGAAATTTTTGTTATATTTTACCATAGGCAGTAGTGTAAATTCACCTTGAGGCAAACAGTTCCTGACCAACAGGTGTGGATTAAGTCAAGGTAGAGCAAACCCCCTATCGTGGCAGGAGCCGCAGGGAGTGGGAAGGCTCTACAAAGCCAAACTTCTCCCTATATTAATAAAAAGAATGTTTTCTTGTAAGCACAGTTATTTTCCTGTAGATAGTTGGCTTTAGGAAACGGGATTCTTTCTAAATTAGGATTTAGTTTGCACCATACCAGAAAATTACTGGCTGTTCTTCAGAGAGGTATGAGATCTTGCTAACACAGTTGCTCGTAGGAGAGTAGGGTGAGACGGAAGAATCTACAGAGAAAGGTGATTTTTGGCTTCTGTTCTTGTGCTCAGAGGATACTAAAAGGCACAGCCCCGGGGCAGGTCCAGTCCATTCTGTATGGCACTGTGGAAATTGCACACATGGTCAACTCTCAGTGCACACGACCTAGATTTTGCGAAACATACCAAGGTCCTTGAATCGTGCCTTGTTTGTTTCCTTTACATGCTATAAAAATTACAAATACACTCAAACATAGAGATAAATACAAAGACTCTTCATATTTCCATTTCTAATTCTAGCAGCTATCAAGATGTTGGCACATTTGTTTCTTCTACTCTTTTTAAAAAAAAACTTTTTCAGGTGGCTCCTGTGGCTCAGTGAGTAGGGTGCCGGCCCCATATACTGAGGGTGGAGGGTTCAAACCCTGCCCTGGGGTTTGAACGAGACAAAACAAACAAATAAAATTAAAAAAAAACTTTTTTTGTTCAAACTGCGACAAAACAAACAAATAATTTTTCTTCATACAATCATTAGCCAGACTCAGCCATCACTAAGAGTTTGCTATCTTTACTTGTCTCTTTTGTGTCTCTCTCTTTTTTTTGTTAAAACATTTCAAAGCAAAGCCCTATACTTTATACTTCAGTATGCATTGCTAAAAATTATGAATTAAGATATTTCCTTATACAAATACAATGCCATTAAAACAACAAATAAAATAGATAATATTTCAGAAAAAAAATTTTTTTCTATTTGTTAGTTTGAATGAAGACCCAAATTTGGGTTTCTTATGAACAGCAAAACCCCTCCCCTCCTTTCTCTGCCACACCATTGACTTATCCAGAAACTGAGTCAGCTGCCCCATGGAATGCTCCGCAAGCTGGATTTATGTCTTTGTTTCTTTGTAATGTCATTTCACTTGTTCTTACATCCCTTTCGGTGAAATTTGGCTTTCCAGTTAGAGTGAGATCCAAGTTCAAATGTGAGGCATATCAGTATCTTAGTTGTGATGCTGTGGGCAACATATTGCATCCCTTCAGGGTGTTCCGTATTTACTGACCTATCGTGGGTCAGGATGTGATAGTCTCATCTCTGTTGTAAAGCTCCCCATCAACAATTCTTTCATCTAATGGCTTTATGGGTTAATAATTATTGGCTGAATCGATTATTTCATTGGGTGTCACAATGTAATGTGATTATTTTTGTCTTTCTGCATTTGGAATTTTCTGCAAGCTGGAATTTTTATCTGAAAAATAACTTTTCTTCATCGAATAGGGTGATTTCTTTTGTGATACATATATTGCTAACTGATACATAAGAATTGTACATATTTGTGGGGTACATGTGATATTTTGATGCATAAAATGTGTAATGATCAAATCAACATAATTAGAATATCCATCAGCTCAAAGCTCAAACATGTATCGTCTCTTTGTATTGGGAACATTCCAAATCTTCTCTACTGGCTATTTTGAAATTCACAATACATTATTGTTAACTATAGTCACTCTACTGTGCTGTCAAACATTGGAACTTATTCCTTCCGTCTAACTGTATTTTTTAAGAACTAGGGCAGTTTTAATTCTCAGCAATATAGTGTGTACAGGAAGGATAAGGTAAATGCTTAATCATTTTCTTTTAAGAGCCAGTTCTCTAAATAAAGACTTGCTATTGCAGCAGCACCCAACGAGGGAGTTGAGAATGTTGTTTTTGTCTCTCATTCCACATTATTAAAAATTATAAACTCATAAATTCAAGATATACAATGTGTGTTAGTCATCTAACACCATCTAATACCCTCTCGGATGTTCAAGGTATCGCATCTTTTGCCCTTGGCCCTTCTTATCAGCCCCCTTTGTCTTTTGGTCTCAAGTTGTTAGTCTACCTTCCTCCCTTTCTTTCTTTTTTTTTTTTAGTTTATTTTTTTAATTATATATTTTTAAACAATACAGTGAAAAAAGCTTTTTTTATTTCAAAATATTAAGGGGGTACGATTTTTTTTTTAACATGGCTTGAGTCAGGGTGATAAATCACCTGACAGTGTTCCCTGTACCTGTAAGGTGGGTTTTTGTTCTTCCCCTCTTTCCCTTTGCCTCCTGCTTGATTTCCAGCGACTTTTACTTCCTTCTGTGCACCTGTGTTCCAATTTATTAGAGATACGTGTGGTGTTTTTTCCGTTCTTGAGAAATTTTCATTAGGATAATGGTCCCCAATTCCTTCCAGATTGCTATAAAAGGAATTAATTCATATTAAAAAGTCCAAAAACAATAGATGCTGTGGATGCAGAGAGAAAGGAACTCTGAGAGGACTGCAGACTAGTACTACTTCTATGAAAAACAGTATGGAGATCCCTCAAAGAAGTAAAAGTAGACCAATCGTTGGATCCAGTAATCCTGCTACTACTGGGCATCTATCAAAAGGAAAAGAAGTCATTTCATAAAAAAGACACCTACACCTGAATGTTTATTGCAGAACAATTCACAATTGCAAAGAGCTAGAATCAACCCAAGTGCCCATCAATTCATGAATATCATAACAAAACATGGTATATGTATTCCTCGCTTTCTGATACAACAAGATATCCTAGGCTTATCTGGCATATTTCCTCCTCTGGATCTGGAATCATCTATCTTGCCAGGTGCTCTGTTTCCTTCTAGTTGAGAGTGGTAATAAGATACTACAGACGTGCTGTTTGTTGTCTTTTCAGGGCCATGTGGAGGTAATAAGATTTCCTTTGAAGGAAGAGATCAAGAAGTCAGTGAAGCAATCAGGATGGGCCCTTGGGCTGTAATGATAAGGAAATAATTCCTTTGCTTGGGTTCTAGAAGCTGGGGCCTGGATTCCAGGTAATGGAAAACTGCTCAGTGAAATTCATCTTGAGGGCGATGAACTGGCTCCTGTAACATGGTGGCAAACTAAGAGCCAGGGAGGGAGGTACCCTCTGAATAAAAATTCCCCAGGGAGTCCCCCAAATGTTCGATGCCTGAAAGAAGACAACACTAAAAGGCTAATACATGGTGGTTTAGCCTGCTGTGATTTAGCACAGAAGGAAATTGTGACCTCACAGACTCATGAAACTAGAGATATTATTGGCTTCCAATAGTTAAAAGAGTTGGAGATGTTTTTATTCCTGGCATATTTTCTTATGTTGGAATAGCAACAAACATTTAGAAAAATCATATGAAAGCCTAATGGTGTATCTCATTGGAGAAAATATTATGAACACTGTGTTTTGGAGCAATAACTAATGATGAGCATTAGCTGATGGACAACAGATGTCAGGTACTATGTTTAGGGCTTGCACACACTACATCACGTAACTCTCACAATGTGAAATAAGCACGATTATCAATTTCATTATGCAGATGAGAAAATTGAGACCTAGAAGTTACACAACCTGTCCGGTATAGCATGAGCTCTGGCAATTAAGTTCATGAATTTGCTACTGTGTGCTTATATTGGCAGCGTTGTACAAACAGCTTGATAAGGTTTCATAACCTTGGTATATCAGCGTCTCACAGTTGGGTTCATGTTGATGTGTGGCGTTATCTTGCTGAGACAAAACACTTCATCATTGTTTCATGTTTTTATGTGCCCTTGTGAGAATGTCGGAGCTTGAGTTAGAACAACTAATATTCGTCTATTTCTTCTTAAACTTGGCAAAAGTGAAAGTGAAATCAGGGACATGTTAGTCCAAGTTCATAGACATGATGCCAATGTATGAAAGTATGAAAGGTTTTTCTGAGGGGAGAGAAAGCATCATTGATGATGAGAAAAGCTGAGGGACCAGTAATGAGCAGAACTGATGAAAACATCACAAAAATTTGTTGAATTGTGCATCAAAATCATTGGCTGACTGTGAGAAGCATAGCAGACCAAGTAAACATTAATAGAGACATAGGGAAATCTGAATTGAAAATCTTGGCCAACAACTCGTGGCTTTCACATCATAACAATGAATGCACTGGCTCACAGCACTGTCTGGGAAGGAGTTTTTAGCTAGTAAACAAATAACTGTTGGAACACCCTCCCCTCTCACCTCATCTGGCCCCCCAATTACTTTTTTCTTAAGCAAATATTGAAAGGAAGACATTGTGATGACACTCAGGACATCAAGGGTAATATGATGACAGCTGTCATGGCCATTCCAGAAAAAGAGTTTCTAAATTGCTTTGAAGGGTGGAGTTGGTGCTGGCATTGGTACACAGCTTCCGAAGGGGACTATCTCAAAGGTGACCATAGTGATATTCAGCAGTGAGGTATGTAGCGCTTTTTCTAGAGTAAATTCACAAACTTAATTGTCAGACCTCATATGTAAAGCTAGGAAGTGACAGAGTAGGGCTGTGAACTCTAAAGCTTATATCCTAAGTCACTGTGCTTTACTAATTCCCTTGTCATTTTTGAGCCTTCTATCTACAAGGCCTATAGAATTACAAACCCGTGTTATCACCTGGATTAGGAACCTGAGCATAGGAAAATGTAAAAGGAAATTTACATGTGTTAATGGTGTTGCCTCCATGTTTTTATAGCTTGGAGGAAGAGCCTCTGTTTCAATGAATTTTTTGTTTTAAATACATTTAAAGCAAATGTATGAACAACTTAAACACTGACAAAATAGAAACAGAGTGCGAGTCAATGCCAAGATGTTTGGTTTAGTTAGCTCAGCTACTTTGTCTTCCTCGGTCAGCACCTCTCACATCCTCTAGGTCCTCCGCCCAACCTTCCCGTTTGGAGTGCATTTTCTCATTCTCTGTGATTTGAAGTCATTCTGTATGTTCTTGCACCGTAACATCCTGCCTCATGGAATGATAATTTCTTATCTTTCTCTTCCCTCTCCAATACCACAGCCCCCTTGCTGTGCCCCACTCATGTTCACTTCCACAGCAATGGCAATCTGCCTTGAGAACAGGTCTCAGTGAATGTTTCCTAAGGCAATGCAGGGTGGGACTGGTGAGCAGTCAGTCCAAGTAAAGGTGGCTTTGGGCAGAGACATCGTGGTGATTTTTGCTGTTTGTGAGTCTTGGTATCATTTGCAGGAGGTCAACGAGACACAAATTGTATCTCTGTCTCATTAGTTCAAAATAAAATCATGAAAAATGATCACGAAAGAGTATGTCTTACAGATTGTCAAGGCAACCATCGGTTTATTTTGTTTCCACTATCCAGGTTCCTTCTTTTTCCATGCGTTTAAAATATAAGCTGAAGCTCTAACACTGGATTTTAGCAAAGGAGATTGCCAGGAAAATATACTAGCTTTAACCAAATACAATCCATCTAGACTTTAATGAGGTGAGAACAGGCTGGGATGGAAAAATACAAAACAGAAATCTTAAAGCTGGTGGTTATAATCATCGGCGTGCAGACAATAGATATTCTGAATCACCTTTGATGGAATAACCAGGATTTAGAAAATTGAGAGAAAAAAGATAAAAGAGAAGCAAATGACACATGTGCTTTTGTACTTTGATATGTTATTAGATGTTTGTTAAAAGAGAACTAAAGAAATGTCACTTTTCTATAATCCCCAAGTAGAAAGGTAATCTTTATTATTTTTTAGTCTGTTAGTCTTTGACAGAACTTTTTTTTTTTTTTTTTTTTTTTTACTTTTTAAGCCAGTGACTAGGATCATTGCAGGAGAGGTATCCTCCCTAGGTTTCTGTATTATATTATGAAGAGTTGATGAATCTCAACTCTAAGAGAAGTAAAATTCCAAATTAGCTTAACTAGCTAGATAAATGGGTTGGACAAGATTGGACAACTGGTTGGTAGAATCAGAATGGGGATGGGAAGCAGCTGGCAAAGCCCCGAAGTGAATTTGTCTATTTGACACATGATAGATGAGAAGGATGATCCCAGCAAACCATAGGCTGAGTATCAATCAACAATGTGACTACTGTGTCACAAAGAAAGAATGGAAGGGAAAAAAGGGGCAGTTTCAACACAGAACTCAGGTAGATTTCAGACATTTAGTTGAGTGATTTCAGGCAGGTCACTTACTCCCTCAGAGCCTTAGCTGTCTCCTCTGTAAGATTGAGGCCCAAGGGTATCTGCCATGTAAAATTTCCAGAATTGGCTTCACTGAGTTGATTAGATTTAAAGATGCTAACGGCTCTATTTCTAGTAGTAAAGAGGGTACTGATGTCCACAGCTGGACTGCTCGTAGACATAGGCAAAATAACTACAATCAATACTTATCAACCACTTACAAGAAGCAAGGACCTGGATGACTCTCTACGTAATACTTCTAAACATTCTTGGAAAACTAATAAATTTAATGACATTGTCTGGTTGCTCCTAATGTCACTGAACAAAGTAGTATAAGACAGGGATGTGTTCAAGATTTCAAGTTCCCTGCTCACGTGTTGCATAACTAATCTGGGAACTTCCATGTGTGCCCTGAAGGAAAGCTTTATCCTCTATAGCTGCAGGGCTTAAATCTCTGAAAGCCCCCAAATTAACCAGTGTTCTTTGCCAGGGGGAGATGTCTTCCCAACTCCAACAGAAGTGGCCTTCCTAACCCTACCTCCAGTGGTATCATCCTTTCCACCTCTGTTCTGAGGGCATTAACCCTGCATGGCCTGAGGAAACTAACAGCCTCTCCAGAGGCAGCTGCCATGCAAGACAGTGATGACCCTGCTCAGGACCTGCCCCAACCAACTCTCTTTGCTTTGGGACCTGTAACTCAAATCAAGCCCCCTGGCGATGAAGTACAAAGTGTGACCTTTGAGAAGGTATAGTGCACTCCAAAAAAACTACTTGATTTTTCTAATTTATATAGACAGAATTCTGAGGAACATATATGGGAATGGATACCAAGGGTATGGGATAATGGTGGAAGACCCATAAAGTTGGGTCAGGCTGACGTGAGCTTACTAATCAGGTTATATATTTAGTATTGCATTAGTACCTTGGGAAGTTATAAAGGGCTGTAAGAGTTTGTGTAGAAGGCTGAAATTTGGATCGAAGGGTGCCCACAGAGATGGAAGTGAAAATGCCAGATGTGCCTTGGTTTAATGCACAGGAAGAGATTCCAAGGCTCAGAGACACTAAAATGTTAAAGTGGAATTGTCATTTAAGACCTCCTCACTCTGAGTAGGAAGGTCCAGAAGACATACCTTTCACTATGAATGTAAGAAATAAACTTGTGAGGGCAACCCCAGTTTCCTTGAAGAGTTCTGTGATCATTCTTTTCTATACACAGCCCTCACAGTGGGAATTGAAGGCAATGAACTAGGAAATCTAAATGCAATGGGAGTCATTGATCCCAGAGTGCAGGGGCCAGGTGGTGGTACTCAGTCACTAAAGCCAAGGTGGGTGTGGTTACTTTGATGGCATCAGAGAAGCACTCAGGATCATTTCATGCAGAACAATGGAAATTTGCTCGGCTATGGTGTTCCTATAAGTGAAATAGATAGGAAGCCTGCTAAATGCTTTCTTAATCTGCATAAGCAGAAAAATTCTAGGTCAAGTGAACAAAATCTAATGTTAACCATACAACGACAGTCACAGCTATTCAGTCAATTCCCAGATTTAAGCTAGTTGAAAGACCTAGTATCCTTTCAATGAAGGGGAGGCTATATACCCTTAAGCTAAAAATGTACACTACTAAAAATTTATACAGAAACTATGACAGAGTATTTGGGAAACAGTCACTGCCATACGTTGTTGCAGGAATGCAAACTGGTGCAAGTCTTCTCTAGGGGAATTTGGCAAAAGTCTAACGAAACTAAGACATGCACTCATCTCTTGACCTAGAAATTGCACATCTAGGATTTTACCCTAAAAATACACATGTTTAACAATGCACAAGATTGTTCACTATAGCATTGTTTATAATTGCAAAATATTAAAAACCATCCTAAATGCCCCTACATAGGAGAATGGTTCACAAATTATGGTATATTCACTCAGTAAAGTACTCTGGTGGTTAAAAAAACAAAAGAAAGAAAATTTCTATAAACTTATTTGGCATTATTTCCAGAATATATTAAGTGAAAAAAACAAGGAGCAAAAGAAAATCTATACAGGGTGGCCATGAAGTTTGTGTGCAATTTAAAACAGTCTGCAATTTAAAATTGCACGTGAGCTTTATGGCCGCCCTGTACTATGGTATGCTATCTTCCATGGACCATAAGGAAATAAACATGAATCTGCTCTTCTGTGTATGAAGGCCAGACCAGCTCCCATCACTGCAAGGAGGTTGGTGGGAATGAAATAGAAAGAACAAGGAACAGGAGTGGGATAGATGGGATGAGCAGAGAGTACCTCTTTTCTGAGTTACCTTTTTGCATGTCCCTGTGTGTTAGAATCATGTTAACGTATCCTATACTCATGAAAGTTAAGAAATAATTAAAATCAACCTGGATGAAAGGAGAACCCAAAAGAGAATAGCAACAATAAACTTAACTTTTTTTTTTTTTAAACAAATGAGTAACATAATTACCCTAAAGCAAATGGGGAAGAAAAAAATTAACCTAAGTAACTTCATTAAACTGTCCCTTAGCTATAGATCCTATATCTTATCCTATAGGAACACAAATGGGTGGCAACTGGAACTATTTTGTTTATTCTAGTATAGAGCAAAAGAGTAAATGTATTATGGGCAATAACAGCCATGTTTCCTGTTGTTGGAGAAAGAAGTTTTCCCCATCCTTGGGGAACAGAGTTACAAATAAGCAGAAGGGACAGGCTAGAATAAACCCTATAGAGTTGGATCAGAATTGAGGGTCTTAGGACAAACACATGTTTTTTGTATATAGACATACACTTGTGTAAAATTTGATGAGAAACAGAGACTCCATAGCACATGAGTGAGAAAAGGGTGGACTACTCAACAAAAGAGCCTGGTACACATGATTATCCATAAGAAAACAAAAGTGACGACCCTCTTCCTACTACAACAAGAACCAATTCTAATGGTATTCTACATTTAAATTTGAAGTTAAACATGTTAAAACACTAGAAAAATATTAAAACAAAATACCATTATGCCTTCTTGAGGGAGAATAGTATTTTTTTAATGAAGGCATAAAAAAGCACATTCAATAAAGAAAAATAAGAAATTTGACTCCCATTAAAATTAGAAATTTAGTGCATCAGAAGACACTGAAAATGAAGTAAAGTCACAAATTGGAAGAAAATGATTGTACATACAATCTGCAAATGGGTAAGTGTCTAGAAAGTATAAAAAGTATTTATAATTAGTAAGAAAGAGACCTATAACACAATAGGAAAAAGAATAAAGGATACGAACAAAAAATTCTCAGAAGAGGAAACTCAAAGATCCGTGATATAAAAAAGACACTAAATTCTTAAATAATAATCAGTGAAATGCATATAAAAGCCACAATGGCATACCAATTCACATCAATAGACTGGCAAAAATTATAGTCTGACAGTATCTCTGTAGGTCAGGATGTGGCACAAAGGGTGTATTCATTTATAGCTGGTTGATGTATAAATTAATATACTCTCTTTGGAGAATGATATAGTGATATTAGAAAACTGAATCTACATGCATACTTTGGATCCATAATTCCACTTCTAAATACAGCACATATCTTAGGAACTTTTGCACAGGTGCATAAGGTGACATGCTTAAGAATGTTCAGCTCATTTTTAATAGTGAAAAACAAACAATCTAAGTGTCTTTTATTTAAATACTGAATCTCTAGTGGTCTAGTGGGTAGGGAAAGAAACAAAAAAAAATTTAAATACTGGATACCTAAATTATGGTACAGTGATAAGGTAGAACATATGATAGAGAAAATGGAAGGATCAGATCTAAATGTACCAACAGGGAAACATCTCCAAAATATAAGTTTGCATATAGAATGATATATACAGTATGATATTTATATAGAGGAGACACATGCAAAAACCAATACTATATATATGTGTGTGTATATATATATAAATATATACATATATATATAATTTTTTTTTTTTTGAGACAGAATCTCACTCTGTCTCCCTGGGTAGAGTGCCATGGTACCATACTGGGCTCAAGTGATTCTCTTGCTTCAGCCTCCCAAGAAGCTGGGACTAGGGCAGCCCACTACAAGGCCTGGCTAATTTTCCTATTTTTAGTAGAGACAGGCTCTTCCTCTTGCTTGGGCTGGTCTCAAACTCCTTTGCTCAAGCAATCCACACATCTCAGGCTCCCAGAGTGCTAGGATTAAAGGCCATGAGCCACCATGCCCAGCTTATGTTTTTTATGTTACATTTTATGTAGTAAAAACATAAAAACATTTTTGGGAATGTACTAGCCAGCCTTCAAGATGGTCCTCAAAGAACCTCACCTTTCCCACCTTTTGGAGGCTGTCCCACAGTGTATTAGGATATGGCTAAGTTGTGGTACCTCACTTCCAAGTTGGGTTATAAAAGACTGGCTTCCATCCAAAACATCTCATTCTCACTGTCTCTCTGACCTGTTGCTGGTGCAGGGTTGGGGGATGGTCGCCATGTTATGAATATGAGTATCCTTAGGGAAAGGTTCACAGTGTGAGGAACTGCAGCCTCCAGCCAACAGCCAGCAAGGATTTGAGGTCTGCCAACATGTGAGTGAGCTCAGAAGATAATTCTCCAGCCCCAGTCAAGCCTTGATATTAAAATAGCCTCAGATAACAGCTTGACCACGACCTCATGAGAGACTTCTACCAGTTAAGTCTCTCCCAGATTCCTGATCCTCAGAAACTGTGAGGTTGTAAATCTTTGTTATTTTAAGCTGCTGTATTTTGGGGTAATTTGGGGAGTCAATAACAAACACAAGATAGGGGGAGGGATGGTCATAAGACCATGGAGAGGTACATAGGGGGCTTTACCTCTATCTGAAATAATTTATTTTTAAAATGAAACATCTAAAGCAAACAATGGCAAGATGTTAAATTTTATTAAACTTAGATAATTAGCATGGTTGTCATTATATAATTCTATTTTTCTGCATGTTTGGAATATTTCAGACACAGAAGATCAGTGAGTTGCAATGCTTTTCTTGCACCCCACTGGCGGCAAGGCATTCTCCCCTGCTGTGGGAAACCTGCAGGGGGAGACTGTGCTCTCTCCCTGCCGAATATGCCAAGTCTTGTCTGAAAGGGCACTTCAGTCACTTACACTCAGCAGGATTAAAATACAAAACTTCCTCAGAAGCTAACATTTTTGGGTAGGATCAGCTATGCAATTGGTGTTTCTGTTACAATAAACAATAGCTTGAAGATAATTGAAGTTGATGCTTTTATTTTAAAAATTATGATGCTTATAAAACTTTTAAAAAGTGCTCATATGCTTATAAACTTTTTAAAAGTGCTCATATGTAGATAATGAAGTCAAGAACAGGTTGTCAAGATGATTGAAAGTTGAAAAATCTTATATAGGTTCTGTAACATGACTTAATTAAGAAGCAAATTAAAATGCTTAAGCCATACCTATTTAACATGATCATAAGCACTGATTATTTAAATGAAATTAATTAGTCACAAATTCCTAAGGAACTTTAAGTTACTCCCCAGTGGCAGAAAAGCAGATTTTTCTCTCTTATTGGACATAGGTTGGATTGTTTTCTTTCGCAGGACATAGAAAAGCAACTGAAGATTTACTGGTCAGTGTCCAAGAAAATCAGTCTTTTGTATTAACCTGGATGGAGGTGAAACACATTCTTCTTCTTCTTCTTCTTTTTTTTGAGACAGAGTCTCAAGCTGTTGCCCTGGGTAGAGTGCTGTGGTGTCACAGCTCACAGCAACCTCCAACTCGGAGAGATATTCTTGCCTCAGTTTTTCTATTTTTAGTAGAGACGGGGGTCTCACTCTTGCTCATGCTTGTGAGCTCAAGCAATCCACCTGCCTTGGCCTCCCAGAGTGCTAGGATATAAGTGTAAGTCACCGCACCCAGATGAAACACATTCTTCTTAGTAAAGTATCATAAGAATGGAAAAGCAATTTTATTAAGTTTCATTTGTTAATTTTTGTTGTTGTAATTGCCCCAGAAGTCTTCTTCATAAAATCTTTTCCTAGGCCGATATCTTTAAGAATTTCCCCCACATTTTCTTCTAGAATTAAATGGTCTTCTGCCTTAGATTTAAAATCTTTTATCCATCTGGAATCAATTTTTGTAAGTGGTGAAAGGTGTAAGTCAAGTTTCAGTCTTTTGTATGTGGTTATCAAGTTCTCCCAGCACTATTTGTTGACAGGGATTCTTTTCCCCAGTGTACGTTTTTGTTTGGTTTATCAAAGATCAGATGGCTGTAAGAGAATGGTTTCATCTCTTATTTTTCTATTCAGTTCCAAATGTCTATGTCTCTATTTGGGGGCCCATACCATGCTGTTTTGATCACTGTGGACCTGTAATATAGCCTAAAGTCTGATAGGGTGATGCCTCTTTATTTTTATTACTAAGAATTGCCTTGCTTATATGGGTATTTTTCTGGTTCCATATTGAGAAAAGAACTATTTTTTCCAAATCTTCAAAGTATGATGTTGGCTTTTTTTTTTTTTTTTTTTAGATAGAGTCTCATTTTGTCACCCTTGGTAGAGTGCTATGGTGTCATAGCTCACAGTAACCTCAAACTCTTGAGCTCAAGTGATTCTCTTGCCTCAGCCTTCCAAGTAGCTGAGACTATAGGCACCTGCCACAATACCCAGCTATTTTTAGAGATGGGGTCTCATTCTTGCTCAGGCAATCCACCTGCCTTGGCCTCCCAGATGCTAAGATTACAGGTGTGAGCCACCGTGCCTCGCCTGGCTGATGTTGGTATTTTAATGGGGATTACTTTGAATCTCAAGATTGCTTTGGTAATTATAGACATTTTAACAATGTTCTAATTCACACCCACACAGGACAAAAGCTCATTTCAATTCAAGTTGAGGGGGGCAAGGAAAGGGGAACAGGGAGGGGGAGTCAGGGGTTTTCCCACTGAATGGGCACAATATGGTCTCACCTTTTGGGTTGCAGGACATGGCTACAAGAGGGATTCTACCTAACAAATTCAAATATTGTGATTTGGTTGTTTGTACCCTCACACTAACCTGAAATAAAAAAAGGAATGCAATTCATAAAAAATAAAAGAATGAAAAAGCAAGTATCTAATGTACCTAATACTGATATGAAGGAGAAACTAATACATGCCCACACAAGAGAAAAACTCAATTCAAGTCAAGTTGGGGGAATGGGGAAGCAGGAGGAAGGAGGGGGAGTAGGGAGGTGTGTGCTCCCATATAGTGGTCACAATGTAAAGGTATATGGAGAACATACTGGGTGGGGGACACAATTGCAACAACGAACTTACATAACAAATGCAAACATTATAACCAAACTGTCTGCACTCTCATATTAATCTGAAATTTAAAAGAATAATAAAAAATACCAGGAACACTTTAGCTTTAGAATTAATACTAACCAATCCTTAAAATAAAAAAAAAAATAATGAACTTGACACTGATGTATGTCTCTAGTGACATCTCATTTACAGGGATTCCAGGAAAATGGGCTTTCAAGGAAGGGGAGAAGGAAACCCAGCTTTCTTGTTTAGGAGTTTACTTAATCATTGTAACTTTAGATCAGAACACCACTCTAAGCCTATCTTCTTTTGGGTGATGGATTAGCACTTTTGTCTCATCTATTTTGCTTTGTCATGAGGCCAGGCCTCAAGGGTAAAGGATAAAGAATATCTTTCCTCTACCCAACCTTTACCCCTTCAACATTATGTTTATAGTCTAGGTTTAAACTCAAGAGGTGGTTCAGGAAGGCTGATGCCTCGTGGAGCTGACCCAGGTGGCAGTGTAGCATGAAACCTACCAGTCAGGTGGTCTCAGTTTACAGATAATATGCCATGAAAGCCACTTGTGGTTCTAAGAGAAAAGTTAAAATGGAGAGAGATTAGGCTAGGGGGGCAGGCAGGGGACAAACAATAACCTTGAATCTCAGACCAAGGAGCTTGCCCTTTACTTTGTTGACCTTGTGAAACTGGAGGGCTGCTAGAAGATTTTTACTAGGGAAGGGACATGGTCAGATTGGTGTTTTAGATAGCTTCTTCTGGGAAGCAAACCAAGATTTAAAATAGTGATATAGTAAATAGAACATGATGGAGTGGCCTGGCAAGATAAATACATATGTAAATATATAAAGATGAGAAAAAAATTGGAGAGAAAAAGGCAAGCAGCATGTATTAATATTCTCCAGAGAAATGGAACCACTAGTAGGATTTTATAATAGGATAAAAATAAGATTTTATAATAGGATGTTATATTGGCTCTGTTTCTCTGGAGAACCCTAATATGTGTGTATCTATAGAAAAAATGAGGAATTGGCTCACATAATTACGGAGGCTGGTAAGTTCTGAGATCTGCAGTCAGCAAGCTGGAGTCCCAGGAGAGCTGATGGTGTGGTTTCAGTCTGAAGCTGGACTCAGGAATAACCAATATTTTAGTATGTGTCCGAAAGCAAGGAAAAAAAAGCAACATTCCAGCTTGTAGGCAGGCAAACAGAAGCAATTCTCTCTCAGCTTTCTGTTCTCTCCAGGCCTTCTACTAACTGCATGAGGGCCCCACTCACGGAAGGGCAACCTGCTTTACTCAGTCTGCTGATTCAAGTGCTAACTCCATTGGAACCACCCTCAGAGAACACAATTCAAGATCTCAATTCAAGTTGGGGTAGGGAGAACAAAAAAGGGGGAAGAGGGAAGGGGAGTCAGGGGTGAACCACAACCAGAATAATATTTGACCAAATGTCTGGGCACCCCATGGCCTAATCAAGGTGATGTATAAAATTAACCATCCCAGAGTGCTCCCAGTTTCCTAGTTTAGGTGATTGTGGGGCCAAACTGTCCTAGAATAATGAGGTAAGGAGTAGGCATGGCAGGAGCCAGTGAGTATGGTTTGGGATCTCTTGGATGGATATCCTGGGTACCTGGCTGAAGACCCCAAGCAGGCAGGTGGATATACAAGTTGGGATGCTCAGGGATGGAGTTTGGAGACCTTTAGCATACATGTCATAGCAGGATAGGATTTATCCAGGGATGGGGTGAGAAAGAGAAACTCAGTTTATAAAAAGAGAGAGAGAGAAGAAATGGTGAAA
Source organism: Arctocebus calabarensis (assembly GCA_963573935.1). Taxonomy (NCBI): domain Eukaryota; kingdom Metazoa; phylum Chordata; class Mammalia; order Primates; family Lorisidae; genus Arctocebus; species Arctocebus calabarensis. Next base: position 29,380 of record CAUYON010120475.1, read on the forward strand.
TATGGATGGAAAACAAGGAAAACCCAGAATAGCAGAAGGGAAGGGAATACAGCCTCCAGAATTAAGTTGTAGCCAAAATTATCTGCAAAGACACTCAAGAAGATAAGGATTTAAACACATCCTTCATTACCGCCAACCAGGCCTTCACTGGATGAGCTCTGTGAAAGCAGTACCCATCAGGGGAGCAGAGTTGACACTGAGGATGGATGGTGACAGAGCAGAAAGATGAGATCAGACACTGGGCAGAGAAGGTGCTGGCAAGTGAAGGGGATGAGCCTCTATCATGTTTACAGGATGAGAAGGAGAGCCAGGAAGGAGCATAGAGCCAAAGAAATAAATGAGAATAGGAGTAATGGAGCCAGGACCCAAAAATGGTGGCTGGGGATTCTGATCAAGCCCCAACCATGTCTATACTTGGCCCAGGAGGGGGTTGGGGGGAAAAGATTTAATCTGAATCGGAGGAAGAGCTATTCAGCCTCTGAGAATGGTGAGAAGCAAGTGAGAATTAATACAGAGGTATACAACTGTTTAGGGGGCAGAGGTGTGAGACCGAGGGAGCCCAGGCTTGATAGTCTCATTCTTCATGATGAAGCTGGAGGCAAGTTTCCGGGGAGGGAAAGGCAGGCTTTTCCTTGGGATGGCAGGCCTAAAGACATGCCTGTGATTGCCCCTCCCAAAGTTCAGTCTTAAGCTCATATGCATTTATTAGAATACTTTTAATAAAAGTGAAAACACAGTTCCTCTACTAGGTGTATATCCAGAAGACCAAAAATCACTTTATAACAAATATATTTGCACCAGAATGTTTATTGCAGTCCAATTCATAATTGCTAAGTCATGGAAGAAGCCCAAGTGCCCATCAACCCACAAATGGATTAATAAATTGTGGTATATATACACCATGGAATATAATGCAGCCTTAAACAAGGTGGAGACTTTAGCTCTTTTATGTTTACATGATGGAGCGGGAACATATTCTTCTTAGTAAAGTATCTCAAGAATGGAAGAAAAAGTATCCAATGCACTCAGCTATAATATGAAACCAATATATAATCAACCACACTTTCATATGAAAACTATAGCCCAACTACAGCCCAAGATGAAGGGGGAAGAGGAAGGGGAGGGGAGGGGGGAGGATGAGTGGAGGGAGGGTAATTGGTCAGATCACACTTATGGTGCATTTTATAAGATGCACCTGTCAAATCTACTAAGTGTAGAGTGTAAATGTCATAACCCAATAATTAAGAAAATGCAGTGAAGGCTATGTTAACCAGTTTGTTTTAAGTATTTAAAATTGTATATAAAACCAGCACATTGTACCCCATAAATGAATTAAATACACAGCTATGATTTAATTAAAAAAAAAAAAAAGAAGTGAAAACACAGTATTACAGACAGACCTTGAGGAGAACTGGAATATCATGTAGAGACAAAACAGGTCTGATGGCTTAATGACATGAATCACTCCAGAGGGGCCTAGTGATCTTATCAGCCTTCAGCAACAGGTGTCCCTTGCTTCTCACTCTTGCAACTCTGCCACAGGCACATCGCGACTTGTTCCTGTATTTTCTATTTGTTTTTCTGAGTCCTGTACCCACTATTATCTCTATACTCTTTTTCAGTCTCATGTTTTATGCTTACCATATGCCTTTGCTTTTTTACCATTTTCCTGTTTTCAGCTTCAGATCTATGATCATCTGCTGACTCTATGAATATCAAAAAATGAAGGCCCTAATCCTGAAGCTCTGATTGGTTCAAGCAGCCACTCCCCAGTACTTAGCTGGGTAGAGTTTTTGGTCTCAGTTGCTGGTCAAACTTGTGGGTTCCAGGGTGGTGGGTGGAGTCTGGGGACCAAGCAAAATAACATAATCAAAGGACATTCAAGTATTACAGGTGATTCTCCTATAAAAGTAGCTGTGGACAGAAAGTTGGAAGGAGAGATAAGTCTGTACACAGACTTCATATTCAGAAATGCACAGAAATGAAAAAGTATGGATATGCATATACACCAATATATGTGTATAAATGTGTATACATATATACTTATATATAACTGAAATCTTGAGTAAAGGACGTCATATCATTTCTTGTTCCCAATCAAAGGACCCTATATTGCAAAGCTGTCATTTCCCCCCAAATGAATCTATAAATCCAGGGCAATTAAAATTTAAACCCCAATGAGCTTTTGTTTCAAAGTCGATAGGTTCTTTTCACAATTCAACTGGAGAGAAAATGCATGAGAACAGTTATGAACATTTTTTCAGAAGCAATAATGGTGAGGAGAAAGTGCATAACGTGTGTAACTGTTCTTTCTCTTACCAAGTTGAGATATGAATATGTATAACTTTATGATGAGCCATAGTGATTAAAACCGTGTGGTTCTGGCACAGATAAAAAATAGGCTGATTCATGGTAAAGAGCCTGAAATAGGAAATTAACATTATACCAAGGGTGACACTTCAAATCCATGGGGGATGATGAAGTATCCAATCAGTGGTATTGAGACAGCAGGCTGCTTATGTGGAAAAACAAAAAGGTGAACTTTCTATGTCAAATCATGTACCACATTAATTTCATATGGATTTCAAAACTAAAGATTAAATTTAAAGCTATGAAGATGTCAGATGCAAATGTATAAGAGCATCATAATCTTTGAGAGGGAGGTTCTTCCTAAGTACAAATCAAACCCATAACACAGAAAGGAAATGACCATAGATTTAATGACATAAAAAGGACAATCTTATATATGTTAAAAGACAACACACCCAAAGTAAAAAGAAATCCATAGACTGAAGCAAATATTTGGAATACATATGCTAGCCTCCTTAATACCTAATTTATCATAAATCAATATGCAAAAGATGAACAACCAAAGGGGAAATATGAGCGGAGGATGTGGAAGTGTCTTATCTTTTTTGAAGAAGAGCCAAGTGAGTAAGACTAGAAATTTTTATTTATTTATTTATATTTTGAGACAGAGTCTTACTTTGTTGCCCTCAGTAGAGTTCTCTGGCATCATAACTGACAGCAACCTCATACACTCGGGCTCAAGCCATCCTCTTGCCTCACTCTCCCAAGTAGCTGGGACTATAGGCGGCAGCCACAACGCCCGGCTGTTTTTAGAGATGGGGGTCTTGCTCTAGCTTAGGCTGGTCTCCAACTCATGAGCTCAGGCAATCCACCCTCCTCAGCCTCCCAGAGTGCTAGGATTACAGGCATGAGCCACTGTACTTAGCCTTAGAAATTTTTTAAAAGTATACCTGTGTCCACTCAGCCAAATTACTGAGTATATCTCTGAACTACTAAGCATGCTATTTCCTAGAGAGAGGTTTGGTGAACGCAGAGGAATGAACAAGTAATGATGACGTTTTGGTTGTTATCTCTGGCTCCTGTTGACAAAGGGCCACCCTATGACCCTCTATTCAGTCCATAAAAGGAACAAAGGCCAGATTTTAGAGATTCCAGGATAAATTATTACCTATTCTGATTAGATAGCAGCTTTTTTCAATTTGCTGATTGAATGTCACAGTGAGTGTATTGCACTATCTCCCCCTTTCCAGAACTTCAGGTCTTTGTCAAGTCACAATTTCTGTGCTGCTTAGTAATGTTCTTCAGACCTTCACTGATTCATAAATTCATCAAGGGGAAAATTCCACTTCTTTATTTCCTTTTTATTATCTGCCACTGTGTTATTGGAGTTCTTCATGTGTGCTTTATAAATGATGACTGCACACACACACACACACATAGAGAAGAACCTCTGTAAGTTGACCACCCAAGGGACTGTAACAAACTGGTCAATACGTGGAAGTGGTCAACATAAGGAACCAGGCCTACTGTACAGATACGTACATGTCCAGTATATGAAAAGTAGGTCAATTTAAGGAGGTGGTCAATATACAAAGATGTCAACTATGGAGGTTCTACGGTAGTATATGTAACTAAACCTGGATATCCATGTCCGTGTTTAGTCCATCTATAGATAACACATCCAGAAACAACATTCCTTCTTTTTCTATCTCGAACCTTTCTGAGATTATTTTCAAGTTCCTTTAATGAAAAGTCTGTAGGTGGCGAAATCTTGCAATCTTTGTATGTAGCAGTCTTTACCCAGTTTTGCTGGGTAGTTTCACCAGAAGTACTATTACAGATAGGTGGTGATTTCTCCCCACTGCCCTCCGCTTTCCATTACTGTTGCTGGGGAGTTAGTTCATTCTCAGTTTCTCTGTTGTTCCTTTTGTAGATTCTCTTTTTTTCTGTGATTGTTTTAGAAATCTTCTGCTAGCTTTTCATATTCTGCAGTTCCACCATTTATTATTTAGGCGTGAACTTCTCTTTACTGACCTGGATTCATTATGATTTCTTTTTAAGTCTGAGGATTCATGTCGTTTAATAATCCTGAAAACTTCCGAGCCACAATCATTTTTAATAAGGCCTCTCCTAATTCTTTCTATTCTTTCTTTCTGGAACTCTCATATATTGGGCCATTTCCTTGTCCTTTGTGTTTCTTAACATCTTTGATATGTGGTATTTCCCCTTTGTCTTACTTGGTTATATTCTGTGTAATTTCTTCAAATCTTCTGTTCATGAATTATCTATTCTGTAGTTGACATCTTCTGTTAAATTTTGATTTCAGTTATTACATTTTCAAGTTCTTCAATTTATGATTCTTGGATAATTTTTGATAGTTTTTGAACCATATTTTGGATTATTCCTTCTCTTTTAAAAAAATACATATCATGCATAATTATTTTGAGTACCATTTATGATAATTCTAGTCTTAGAAGTCTTCTGTTTGGGGTCTGTTGTTCTGACTCTAATGTTGGGCTCTTGTGTGTGTGTCTCATGATTTTTTTCTTTTTTAAGCACATTTTTATTGCAGAGAATGAATAAAATTCAGAAGTGGTCAGGGCTTAGGGAAGGAACTATAAAGTGAAGCAGCTGTTCAGGAAGTTAATTTGGTAATGTAAATGCATAAGAGACTTTGTATCAGTCAGGGTCCAGTTAGCAGATGGAAAGCATACCTATTATTGAAAAGGAAAAATTTAATAGAAAGAATTGTTACCTAGTAAAAGTGGTTAAGACATTGCTAAGTGGAGCTAGAAGTAGCAGCTGCTAAAAGAGAAGCTGAGGAAAAGTGAACAACAGGGAATTAAGGTCTCAGAGGGTCCCTTGCCCCAAACTCGAGGCTGAAATTTAGACCTCTTTGTAGAGAGGGGGTGTGTCTACCACTGGAAAGCTCAGTCACTGGGGTGGTAAAGACACCTTCCAGATATCACATCAGGCCATGCTGATCTGTAGAAATGGCCCTGGGAGGGGAAAACAGATGGCCAAAGCTACCCCCTAGGGAAACCCAGGGTGGGGGAAGTTTGACCTGATAATGTGGCTGGAGCTTGTTTGTGAGGGCTGTAGGGGTCCTATACTGAAATAGGGGATGTGAAAGGGAGGACTGGGACACTTTTGCCACGTCAGCCTTGCAGTGTTCCTCCAGCGCCCCCTGTTGACAAAGCCTATCATTATGCCAGCTGGTAAAGGGGAAACGTTTACAGGGTCCAGTTCCAGTTTCAGGAGACAGAAAGGTCGATTTGGAACTGAGACACAATAAATCGATAACGTCCACATAGTTTAATTTCCAAATTCTATTTCTAAACATTTATAGAAATTATTAAAGGTGTACATAAATATTTAGGTAAAGAATGGTTATTGAAATATAGAGTATGGAAATGGAAATAAACTCAGTGTTCAAAAATTAAGAACTGCTTGAGCAAAATAGTGGTTCATCTATAAGATGAAGCTACATTGGTGAGAGGAAGGGTGGAGGGAGGGTAAATGGTGGGGCCACACCTATGGTGAATCTTAGATGGGTTCAGACAAAACTTACTAAATGCAGAATACAAATGTCTTCATACAACAACTAAGAAAATGACATGATGGCTGTGTCAAACAGTTTGATGAAAATGTTTCAGATTGTATATGAAACCAGCACATTGTACCCCTTGATTGCACTAATGTACTCAGCTATGACTCAACAATTAAAAAAAAAAAAAAAAGATTGGTCACTCGATAGAAAGCAGGTGCTAAACCTTAAACATTTTATGGTACTTCATTGTGGGAGTAGTGGAGAAAGAGTATGCAGCTCCTGCACTTCATTACTTAGCACTCTTCACACCTGTTGTGTATCCCCTTAATAAAAAGCCACTGCAAAAGTTGTTCAGGACTTTCCTGCACCTCTGGTGAGCCTCACCTCTTGCAGCTTGTACTCGCAATCCACATCCTGGCTGTTGCCTTCATGCAGCTCAGACAATAAATATTAGCCATTGCTTTACTATTATTATTATTAATGTAGAACAAAGAGTATTTTAGATGAGCTAATACAAGGAGGGGGTAGGGGAATGAGCAAGTGGAGGGGGGGGAAGGGATGGAGATTATGGTATATGGCACACCTCTTGGAGGCAGGACACAGTTATAAGAGAAACTTTATCTAACAAATGCAATCAGTGTAACCTAATTCTTAGAACCATCAATGAATCCAAAACAAACAAACAAACAAAAAAATAGAAGAACCTCTAATCTAGAACATTATTCTAGAACAGTGTTTTCTAATCTAAAAAAAAAAAAAAGAAGAAGACGAATAAAGCGTACCTGAGATCAAGGATGGGAAAAGGACATCTAAGAGCAAAGACAAAACTTCAGAAGGAAGCAACAGATTTACTTCAAAGATTGCACAAGTCCTTCACAGAAACTCCAAAGTTTTCATGTCAGTAAATTAAAGAAGCAGAAATGTTTAAGTGCAGGAATTACCAAACACCTAATTATATAATAATATGACTTCAAACCAGATTTTCTGTGCTTTTGAATGCACCCTTAGAAACCCATCAGGATCAACTACCTTCAAAGTGAACCCCTATATAACCAAGTGATGTAACTGGTTGTATAAAATTATTTAGTTCATCCATATGGTTACCTAAGCAATTGCTCCAGAGATGATTTTACTTTTGGCACATATCATTTTTAAATATCCTTCCTAATTGTTAGCCATCAACTAACTGAACTGCTTCTGGATAATATTAGGGAAACATGGATGTACAACACTTTATCAATCTGTTTATCTAGCTATGCATCTACTTATACCTTTTTTACTTATATAAAAAAATAAGCGAGGAATTATAAGCCAAACTTGCAGTGTAGATATATATTTTTCCTAAGAAATCAATGTTCAAAAAAAAAAAAAAAGTAAAAGTTCCAAAATATTGGAGGTCAGCTATACCATGCATGAACAACTCCTGATACTTTATTATTCTCAGAGAAAATGTAATTTCCTGAAAACTTTTAGGCCACTAAGGTACCCAATGTTTATTAAAAAAAATAAATTTCCAAGTGCGGAGGGAGGAGCCAAGATGGCGGTCTGTAGCCAGCTTTCTGCAGACACTCCTGTCCAGAAGGACAGTTAAAGGACAGAAATTTAGCAAGAAAGCCAACGGTTTGGAGCTGAGTCAAGAGACAAGGTCGAGGAACGCACATCAACCCTATTGGAGCGACCTGCGACCCCAAGGATACAAATAAAAGGTACAGAGCACATCACCAGG
>CAUYON010120479.1:0-10201 GCA_963573935.1 Arctocebus calabarensis
AGGATTTTTTGAATTTCTGAGGAGTCTGTTGTTATTTTGTCTTTACCATTTCTGATTGATGAAATTAGAGATTTTACTCTATTTTTCCTGGTTAGGTTAGCCAAAGGTTTATCTATTTTATGGACCTTTTCAAAAAACCAACTTTTTGATTTATTGATTTGTTGTATAATCCTTTTGTTTTCAATTTCATTTATTTCTGCTCTTATTTTGGTTATTTCTTTTCTTCTGCTGAGTTTGGGATTGGAATGTTCTTCATTTTCCAGTTGCTTGAGATGTCCCATTAAGTTGTTAACTTCCTCTTTTTCCTTTCTCTCGAGGAAGGCTTGCAATACTATAATTTTCCCTCTTAGGACTGCCTTTGCAGTATCCCAGAGGTTCTGATAATTCATGTCTTCATTATCGTTTTGTTCCAAAAATTTGGTAATTTCCTTCTTACTCTCGTCTATGACCCAGCTATCGTTCAGCACAAGGTTATTTATTTATTTATTTTTATTTATTTTTTGAGTTTTTTGTCGGGGCTGGGTTTGAACCTGCCACCTCTGTCATATTGGGCCATCGCCCTACTCCTTTGAGCCACAAGTGCTACCCCAGCACAAGGTTATTTATTGTGCTCATGTTTTTGTATGAGTATGCAGATTCCTGTTTTTACTGAGTTCAGCTTTTTTTCCATGATGGTCCAGGAAGATGCAAGGAATAATTTCTATTCTTTTAAGTTTGCTGAGGGTAGACTTGTGACCTAAAATGTGATCCATTTTGGAGGATGTTCCATGAGCTGATGAGAAGAATGTTTATTCAGTTTTGTTAGGATGAAATGTTCTGTAAATGTCTGTTAAATCCAAATGTGGAAAGGTTAAGTTTAAGTGTAAAATTTCTTTGCTGAGTTTCTTATTGGAGGATCTGTCCGGTACTGCCAAAGGGAGTACATAATATCCCTGACTGTTATGGTGCTGGAGGAAATTAAGTTGCTCATGTCTGTTAAAGGCTCTCTTATAAATTTTGGCACATTGGTTGGGTGCATAAATGTTAGTAATTGAAATCTCATCATGTTGAGTGTTATCCTTAACAAATGTGAAGTGACCATCCTTATCTTTCCTTACTTTTGTTGATTTAAAGCCTTTGTATCTGTGAATAAAATTGCACCACCTGTTTTGTTCTGCTTTTCATTTGCCTGGAATATAGATTCCCTTCACCCTAAGTCTATATTTATCTTTTAAGGTAAGATGAGTTTCTTGTATGCAGCAGATACCTGGCCTGAGTTTTTGTATCCAGTCAGCCAACCTGTGACTCTTAGGCATCCTACCTGTGTCTCTTTAGATGACAATTTAAACCATTCACATTAATGGAGAATATTGACAGGCCTGGTAGCATTTTGGGTATCTAGTTTTTTGAAAGTCCAGGACATTTTTAATCATTTCACCATTGTGGAGGCTGGAATTTGTTCAAAAATTTCTGAGTGAGGGCAGCCCCTGTGCCTCAGGGAGTAGGGTTCCAGCTCCATATATCGTGGGTGGTAGTTTCAAGCCTGGCCCCAGCCAACGCTCCAAAAAAAAAAAAAAAGATTTGTGATTGGATTTTCTTTGGTGGTAGAGGTTTGTGCTAGTCATTGTGGAGGATAGGTCTGAGAAAATCCTGGAGATTTGATTTAGTTAGTACAGATTTCTTCAACATGTGAATGTCATTAAAATATTTTCTCCATCATAAATGAAACTCAGTTTAGCTGGATACAGGATCCTGGGTGTAAAATTATTTTGTTTTAGGTGATTAAAAGTCAATGACCACACTCTTGTAGCTGAAAGGTTTCTGCAGAGAGATCTGCAGTCATTTTAATATTTTTCCCCTTGTAGGTTATGGTTTCCTTACATGTGGCTGCTTTCGGAATTTTCTCCTTTATTTTAACTTTGGCGAAGTTAATTATAATGCATTTGGGAGAAGTTTTATTTGGGTTGAGTCATGCTGGGGTTCTGAAACTGCTGTCTGAATTTCAGATTCTCTTGGCATGTCTGGGAAGTTCTCCTTGATTATCTCATAGATAGAGCTTCTGGGCCTTTTGAAGCAACTTTTTCACCTTCAGGAATTTCTATAGGGCCAATATTAGTTTTCTTTGAATTATCCCAGAGCTTGCTGAGAGAATGATCTGTTTTTGCTCTCCACTTCTCTTTCTCTGTGAGCATTTGGGAGCATTCAAAAGCTTTGTCTTCAATGTCAAAAATCCTTTCTTCTGCCTTCTGCCTTCTGTTACTGAGGGTTTCTACTGTATTTCTGAGATCTTTGAGGGCTGGAAGTTCTTGTCTCACTGTGTCAAAATCTTTGTTGATTTTGTCTTTGAATTCGTTGAATTCTTGAGACAGCTTTTGAAATGCTCCTTGAATTTCTAATTCTAACTTTATCTCCATTCTATTAATCTTATTTGTCATCCAAATTTGGTATTTGATTTCTTATATCTCAGCCATCTGTTTTTGAATGGGATCTTATGGTGTGTCCACCATGTCATTCCTTGGGGGAATTGATCTACTCTGATTATTCATGCTGCCGGAGTTTTTCTGCTGATACCACCCCATGATTATTTTACACTGTTTGGCTAGGTGAGCAGATAAGGTGAAGTTGGGTTGGCAGCTCCTGGAGTAGGTTAAAGGATTAACCAGCCTTTTGCCCATGATCTGGGCCTGGTGTCTGTACTTTTTCCCCTAGAGTTTTGCAAAGGACCCATGCAATGCCATGGCCTGAGAAACTGGAGACCTGCTTGGTGTGGTGGGGGCTAAGTGGCTCTTTCTTGTTTTCAGCTGGTCTCTGTACAATCCTAGTGAATCAGTAAGCGTTGTTTGATGTCTCAGCTGTGGAGAAATACCAGCAACTAAGTCACTTTGCCCCCCCCCCCATGGGCAAGAACTGGAAAAGGAAAATGAAACCTTCCCACAACCACACACACAGGGTGCCAGTTTGGAAAGTCCTCTGGTGACTGGTCCAGGTCAAGAGTTTGAAATCAGTTGTCCCAGTCAGCACTCAGTCTCAGGTGGGAGAGTTCTAAAGGTTTCTGGCAACTGGATAGCAGGGGCCCACTGGCAGCTTGAGTCTTTCCCCCGTGGTCTGTGGAGTCAAACAACCCACCCAGCAAATAAATTGGTCTGGGGAGGTTGATGCCTCCTTTTCCACCTTACACCTCTGTCACACCCAGTCGCTGGTAACCCCGCAGGGCTGTGACCCAGTTCCCACCAATGAACAGATGCTCTAGGGGTTTGCACCTGCCTGAGTCACAGGGAAATCTATGTCTCTTCTCCTTGACTGCTGCAATCTGCCACCTGCCGGCAGGGGGAGCTGAAGCCTGACATCCTCAGGTGCTTAATGGAAGCTGGGACGGTTCTCTTATGTTGATGTTGCAGCCACTTATATTCTCGTAGAATTAGTGTTTCTGTCTCAGCTATATTGCCCTGTGGGCCAGGTGCATTTGAGTTCACAGAAACTGTGGCTCAGTTCCATCCTGTGCTATTTCCATTGCACTAATTGTTACTAGCTGGTATCTCTGTCTCTGCTGCACTCTGTTTTGAGGTGGGCGTGGTTAAAGCTTACACTCAACTCTCAGTTCCTGCCCCTCCCTGGGCTCGTACTTGCACAGAGCTCTCCATGTCTGTTTCTCCCTGGGCTGGTGCTGTTGCCCTGCCTGCTTTTGTCTCAGCTATGTTCCCCTGGAGGCCGGGTGCTTCTTAGGCTCACTAAAGCAGCACTTCTGACTTAGTCCCACCCTGGGAGTAAGCCAACTCTGCACGCGCATATTCTAGTCTCTGTCCCTGCCGTGCCCTGCCCAGGCAGGTGCTGCCTTAAACATACCCTTTACTCATGGGGCCTGTGTTTCTGTCCCAGGTCTGTTCCACCAGTAGCTGCCACTGGAGTAGAGGCCAGGCTTTCTCTGGTTGTCAGTGGAGGCAGGGAGTGTCTCCCCAAAATGTCCCCAGGGGTGTCAGCCCTATTGTTCCCGCCACTGCTCATCCTGCTCTGTGCTGCGGGGCACCACTTCTCCCTCTTCCTCTTGGTCCACTGTCCTTTCTTTACACCTGTGCCACAGAATCAGCATAGACCTATAGTAGCCCATGACTTTTCCACACCTCTTGAGAAAATGCCCAAGAATTTGGGCTCCATGGGGGATAGGCTTCCAGACATCAAGGTGAGAGTGGAGGAGAGTGCTGGGAGTTCAGAATTGCAGGTAGAGAATATATATAGTTTTATGCCTGGTGAGAGAGTGCCATGGCACACAAGTAGGTCCTCTCTGGGGAAGGAGTTCAGGTTTTTAGAGGGTCTCTCTCGTGGGATAAATTAGGAGGCGATCTAAACTCTGCTTGCTTGTTTGCATAAAGTATACTGTGAGCCATTCTTATGGGGTAGGGGGCTCCCATCCACTTGATGGATTTTGCACCTATTGTTTTTTTCCTTGGGGTTGCAGCTTGCCTTAGCAAGGTTGATGTGCTTTCTTCAACCTTCTCTCTTGACCCAGCTCCAAACCATCAGCTTACTTGCTAAACTAACTTCTGTCCTTTAGGTCTCCTTTTGGATGGGAGCCTCTGTGGAAAGCTGGCTCTAGTCGGCCATCTTGCCTCCTCCCTTTCTTTCTTGATTTACTTGTAAAATAGCTGTAACTAGAATTCTGAAAATTTTTGACCTTTACCCTTTCTCATAGTTTACTTGGTTGTTCATTTAGTTCTAGTGTTTGAAAGTCTGAATTCATTTGATTCCTCGTCTTTTGTAGTAATCCATGTTTTCCTTAGAATCATATATAGAGTGGCTATGAAGTTTGGAATCTTAGGTGAATATATAAAATGGTTTAGTGATGTTATGTTGTAATACATGATAAAATAATAAAACACATGTTTTCATGCTATGGACACTCAGTAGAGTCTTCCCTTTGTTGCCAGTGTTCTGAAATTTCATGATGATAGGCCTAGTAGGGATTACTTTCATTCATTTTGCTAAATATTTATTGAGCTCTTTCATTTAAAAAATTTTTTAACATTTTTTTTGAGGCTGGGTTTCACTCTGCCTTTCAGGCTGGAGTGCAATGTTATGATCATAGCTTACTGTACGCTTGAACTCCTGGGCCCAGATGATCCTCCCAGCTCAGCTTCCCAAGTAGATGGGGCTATCGGCACCTGCTACCACAGCCAGCTAATTGTTTTTGTTTATTTGTAGAGATGGGATCTTGCTAGGTTACCCAAGTTGTTCTTGAACTTCTGGCCTCAAACAACCCTCTTGCCTTTCCTTCTCAAAGTTCTGGAATTACAGGTGTGAGCCACTGTGCCTGGCTTCTCTTCCATTTTCACATACTCAAGTAATTCATTTCTGAGAAATTCTTTTGTGTGATTTCTTCCTTTCCGTTTTCTTCACCTTTACTACTGGAATGTCTATGTATATTTTGGGACTTCTGGATTGATTTTCTGATTTTCTTATTTTTCTTTACTTTGATCCATTTTTATTGTTTAGTTGTATTTTCTGGGAGATTTACGTAACTGTAGCATCTAATCTTTCTACATGTGTTTATTTTAAGTTTAAGCTACTACACCTTGGAATATTCTTGATTCAAAGGATATTAGCACTAGAATTGTCTGTTCATCACTCCAGAGAAAGTAATGTTGACTATTCAGATTAAGGTCACATGCTATTCAAAAATTGGCTTTTTATTTGATTTTAGCCTGAATGTAGTATGGATTTGTTTATATGGAGTCACCCTATCTCTTGCATTATGGCTTATAAGTCAGAAGAAATGGGTCTATTACAGTTATTAGGAAGATCTCAGATTAAAAATAATGACAACACTTTAATTTGAATTAAAATTATCCCTTTGATAGATTAACTATAATAAAATTTAAACTAAAACACTTCCAAGCTTCTTTTCATCATATGTCCACGCAGAATGTAAACATAGTTTGATTAGTAGCCTGTGTAAAAATTTAAGATTTTATTAAGGGTCTTACTCTGTAGCCAAGGACAGACATAGCTCACTGCAGCTTTGACCTCCTGGGCTCAAGCAGTTCTCCTGCCTCAGCCTCCTTAGTAGCTAGAACTATGGGCATATACCATTGTACTATATGTATATGTGTGTGTGTATTTTTTTGTACAGACAATGTCTTGCTATGTTGCTTAGGCTGTTCTCCAATTCCTTGCCCCAGCTAGTATTTTTTTGTCTTTTGTGGAGAGGTGGGATCTCACTATGCCCAGGCTGGCCTTGGCACTCCTGACCTCAAATAGTCCTCCCATATTGACCTCCAAGAGTGCTGAAACTACAGATATGAGCTTCTGTACCAACCTTGAGAAATATTTATATATATTTTTGAGACAGAATTTCACTTTGTCACCGTGGGTAGGGTGCCTTGGTGTCATAGCTCACAGCAACCTCAAACTCCTGGTTTCAAGCAATTCACTTGCCTCAGCCTCCCAAGGATCTGGGAGTATAGGCATCAGCCACAATGCCTAGCTATTTTTTAGAGAGGGGTCTTGGCTCTTGCTCAGGCTGGTCTTGTACTTGGGAGCTCAAGCAGTCCACCTGCCTCGGCCTCCTAGAGTGCTAGGATTATAGACATGAGCCACCACGCCTGGTCCTACCCTGAGAAAGATTTAAAGAAATAAATAATTTGACAAAGAATTCTTGTGTCTTTAAAGTATATGTGAAAGATTTTTGATTATTCTTCTTTTTGGATTTTCTATGCCACCATGCTAGTTTTCATTGCATGGACATTCAAAATTAAAACATTTGCTTCTGCCTGGCACAGAGGCTCATTCCTGTAATCTTAGCAGTCTGGGAGGCCAAGGTAGGTGGATTGCTTGAGCTCACAAGTTCAAGACCAGTCTGAGCAAAAAGTGAGACCCTGTCTCTACTAAAAATAAAAAAAAACTGAGACAAGAAGAGTGCTTGAGCCCAAGTTGGAGGTTGCTATGAGGTATGACACCACCGCACCTCTGCTCTCTATCCAGGGCCAAAGCTTGAAACTTTGTCTCAAAGAAAAAAAAAATTGCTTCATTTTTAACAGTTTGACAGGACTGTTTTCTTAGTCTTCATACAATTTCTGAACTAATTGAACTGTGGTATATATATATATATTTTTTGGTGAGACAGAATTTTACTCTGTCACCTTGTCTAGAGTGCCATGGCCTCAGCCTAGCTCATAGCAACCTCAAATTCCTGGGCTAAAGCAATTTTCCTGCCCAGCCTTCTGAATAGCTGAGTCTACAGCCACTATGCGGCCTGGCTAATTTTTCTATATTTAGTAGATGAGGTCTCAAATTTGCTCAGGCTCGTCTTGAACTTCTGAGCTCAAATGATCCTCTTGCTTAGGCCTCCTAGATTGTTAGGATTACAGGCAGAAGCTACCATGCCCCGCCTAGATGGGTTTTGTTCTTTAAAAATTATGGTGAGACCAAATAAACAGTAACTAAAGCTATTTTGCTTATAACTTTGGATATGGTACAAATATCTTCTATCAGAGGGGAAGTAGTTATTTCTTTAAAGTCTTTTTTAAAGAATTTTCAATTCTTTCAATTTGAAAAAAGGAAAGATGGCCTTCAAAAAACCTTTGGCATGAAAACTTGATATATAGTACATCTGCTACTTTTGTTAAAGGCGTATAATAGCAATTGATAAAAGCATATTTGAAAAACCTGCTCTGACACTTTAACTTTTCAGATTAGAAAGAGAGTATTTCTCCAAAAACAAGAAACTGAATGAAGAAATTGAGGAACAGAAGAAAGTAATTATAGACCTTTCAAAGAGACTCCAGTATAATGAAAAAAGTTGCAGTGAATTACAGGAAGAACTTGTAATGGTAAGGATAAAACAGAAAACCCTATGGCATTTACTTTATTGGGTCATATTTGATGTGTATCAGTTTTTTTCCTTACTATGTACTGTACCATGAGGTGATAGTATGAAAGTAATTTTAGTGACATTGATATAAAATTTCAAAACGGACAATGCTGATTACATCAAAGATGTTATGTGTATATATATATTATATATATATAATAGAACTTCCATGATTTGGAATAATTGAGGGAAACTAACTGAATTAGTAAATACTTTGAATTATATGCTGTTTTCTAATGTATTCAGGACTTTTTATTTTTTTAGTGTATAAAACAATATTACTTAGGTTGAAGACAAATTAGGATTTATAATTAATAGATCTGATGATTTCAAAGACTTCCTTTTTGTAATTGTTTTGTGCCTGATCACTC
This sequence comes from Arctocebus calabarensis, assembly GCA_963573935.1. Taxonomy (NCBI): domain Eukaryota; kingdom Metazoa; phylum Chordata; class Mammalia; order Primates; family Lorisidae; genus Arctocebus; species Arctocebus calabarensis. The sequence goes on from CAUYON010120479.1 coordinate 8,215, forward strand.
TGTCTCTATTCCCCTGTAGTGTAGCTTTCACCCTATCACCAAATTTATCTTTCTAAAATATTGATCTACACTTGTCAACTTCCTTTTGTTCAGAAAACATCAGATGTCTTCCTGTTGAATAATGTCTAGTTTCTTGTCATGTAATGTAAGGTCCTTTTCCTTTTGGCTCCATGTTAACTTTTCTAGCCTCTTCTTTTGCCATTATCTTCTATATGTCTTGCTTCAGCCACGTTGGCGTGCTCCTGGCTTTCTAAACACATTTTCATATATTCTTGCTTTTTTGTTCAGGCTATTCATTTGCTTGACCCACGTTGATTAAAATCTCTTTCTCATCTTTTCCATTAACAAATTTCTATACATGCTATAATGTCCAGTTCTAGTATCTTTCCATCTGTGAAGATTATCATGAGTCCATCTTCTCTTCCATATTGTCTCTGAGTTATTAGACATTGTACTCAATAGTTTAGAAAGTTAGCCATAATTATAACTAAGAATGCAATATTTAACATGTGGTCACCAATATAAGTTGCATGAATTCTCCTAATTCTGGTCACCTAGCTCTCCATTGACTAGATTATAAAATAAAATGAAACAGGCTTAATTTACCACAGAGAATTTATGGTATTGTGATTAAAAAAATACTTGGTACCAGCAGATCTTTTTTTTTTTTTTTTTGAGACAGAGCCTCAAGCTGTCACCCTCGGTAGAGTGCTGTGGCATCACAGCTCACAGCAACCTCCAATTCCCGGGCTCAAGCGAGTCTCTTGCCTCCGCCCCCCAAGTAGCTGGGACTACAGGCGCTCACCACAACGCCCGGCCATTTTTTGGTTGCAGCCGTCATTGTTGTTTGGCAGGCCCTGGGGCTGGATTCGAACCCGCCAGCTCAGGTGTACGTGGCTGGCGCCTTAGCCTGCTGAGCCACAGGCGCCGAGCCGGCAGATCTTTTTTTAAAAAATTTTTTACAGTTTTGTTGGATGGTCTAAAATAAGGCAAGTGTCAGTTTACCAATAACCTTTGTTTGCCTGTTTGAGTTCTTGGCACTCATTCTGTTGAACACTACTGTTTGGATAATGATGCTGAAAATTGTAGATGGATAGTTTCTTCAGAGCTTGATGGATTGCTAAAAGCAGCTGCAGATTTGTAGATAATACTTTCTTGTAGAAGAACTAATGGGATGTTCAAAAACTTATTTAGGATGAGGGCTAAGTGAGGGATAGCTTATGTGGCTGAAACAATTAATATGTTCTCTATTTTTTCTTTGAAACAGAGTCTCACTTCGTTGCCCTGGGTAGAGTGCTGTGGTGTCACAGTTCACAGCTAACTCAGACTCTTGGGCTCAAACGATTCTCTTGAGCCTCTCAAGTAGCTGGGACTACAGGCGCCTGCCTCAACACCCAGCTATTTATAGAAATGAGATCTCACTCTGGCTCAGGCTGGTCTCGAACCTGTGGTATAAGGGCAATCCACCTGCTTGGCCTTCCAGAGTGCTAGGATTATAGGTGTGAGTTACTGAAACTGGCCTCTATTTTTTTTTTTTTAATCTCTTAAACTCCTAGCTTTTTTTTTTCTCATTTTCGCTATTTTTTAATTTTAATTTTAATTTTTCTTTTTTTATAATTTTATTCAATCATAATTGTGTACATTGGTGCAATCATGGGGCACAATGTGCTGACTTCATATACAATCAGAAATATTTTGATCGTAATGTTAAAGATAACTTTCATGGCATTTTCTTAATGATTATTTGAAGACATTGATATTCTACATTTAATAAGTTTCACCAGTACCCTGATAAGATGCACCATAGGTGTGATCCCACCAATTGCCCTCCCTCCACCCATCCTGTGCCCTCCCCTCCCCTCCCTTTCCCTTTTCCCTGTATTCTTGTGCTATAATTGGGTTTTAGCCTTCATATGAAAGCTATAAATTAGCTTCATATTAGGGCTGAGTACATTGGATACTTTTTCTTCCATTCTTGAGATACTTT
>CAUYON010120480.1:0-19861 GCA_963573935.1 Arctocebus calabarensis
CTCCCCTCTGTATCTCTGTATGTCCTCTCCTCTCCTGATGAGTGTGGGGCCCAAAAAGGGCGCCCAAGCCAGGCTTAAATGTCAAAACACAGCCTGGAGACATCTACCCACCTCCTCCCAGTACCGAGAAATAATTTTCCGGATTGACCCCCCCCCCCTTTCACACATCCTGTTACAGCCCAAACTGCAACTTCCCGTTGGCCTAGCTTTCATGCCGGCACAAAAGTTAGTTCCATGCTGAAGTTCAAAATGGCGCCCGTCCCCGCGCCCGCGTAACCAGCTAATAGCCAAAGTTTCAAACCTGCCTATCAGCAAACGACACGCTCCCTTATACCCCGCCCCTTCCTCCCCCTGCTCACTTGTAAGCTTTAAAAACCGGCTTTCTGCCGCCTTTAAACAGACCTTGACAAGAAACCTGCTTGGTCTCGTTCTCTCTTTCTCGCCCATTCTCTTTCAGGCTCGGTCCCCCTCGCCCCCACGAATAACCGCGTCCCGCGGGACGGGACAGATGAGGACACCAGTCATTGGGCTTGGGGCCCACTCAGTTAATCCTGTATGATTGTATCTTAACTAATTACATCTGCAAAGATGCTATTTCTCAGGTTTTGGTCACACCCATCTTTTGAGGGGACACTATTATACTTACTGTGGAAAATGAGCCCAGAAATTTCTCTAGCTCCACAGCCCAGGAAAGTAGAGCTGGGATTCACACTGGGCATGGGAACCCCTCACTTTGCTTGATCTCTACACAGGGATATTGCACTCTCCCCTCTTGGGGTTACTAAAAGGCAAATGGTTGGAGACTCTCTATGCTAGTGGCCCCTGGCCTACCTTCTGTGCTTGGTACTCTCCATACCACGGAGTAGAATGTGGTAGAATGCAGACCGCAGCATCAAGAGGGATAGTTGGGAGTATAAGGGGATGCCCTGCTCTTCCTTCCCTGCTCTATGACTGCTTCTCCTCTTGTTGTGTCAGACATGCCTCAGTAAGACCTGGGGATGGTAAGGGGGCAGTGGCCTAGGGTTACCTGCTTCCCTTGAGTCCCCTGAGGCAGGGAAGGCATGGCTATTGGGACACCTGGCTCTCAAGCCAGCATCAAAGGCCTTGGTTGGGCTTGTCTCTTAGATCAGAGGTCTCCAAATTTTTTGGTTTTAGAAACCAGTTTCATGGAAGATATTTTTTCCATGGACTGTGGTGGGGATGGGGGGATTCTGACAGGAGGAGGAGCTTGGATAGTTATGTGAGTGAGAAATGGGCTCTAAATACAGATGAAGCTTCACTTACTTACCCACCACTCACCTCCTGCTGTGTAGCCCGATTTCTAATAGGCCACAGACCAGTACCAGTTCATGGCCCTGGGTTTGGGACTGCAGTCTTAGCTTATTTGTTTAGGGGCAGTCTCAGTCATTTGTGGACAACTGGGACTACCAGAGGCTGGAAGAGATGAGGAGTGTCCTTCCCCTACATCCTTTAGAGGTAGCACAGTTGTCACCAATTTGTTCTTGGACTTCCAGCCTCCAGAACTGTGAAAGAATAAATTTCTGTTATTTAAGCCACAGCCTCAGATGTAACGTGCAACCATAGTAATATCTATCTGTCTTGTAGGGCCATTTGTGTGGCCATACCAAAATACCGAAGACTGGATAATTTGTAAACAATAGAAATTTATTTCTTATAATTCTGGAGGCTGAAAAGTCCAAGATCAAGGTGCTGGTATTTGGTGCCTGGTGAGGGCCTTGTTTCTGTGTCCTCACCTGGTAGAAGAATGGAAGAAAGAGAACCCATTTTCTCCAGCCCCACCCCTTCTTTATTCTGAGACAGAGTCACTCCAGCTAGAGTGCTATCGTGTTGTCATAACTCACTGCAGCCTCAAACTCTTGGGCTCGAATGATCCTCCTGCCTCAGCCTCCCAAGCAGCTGGGAGCTTAGGGCATCCACTACAACACCTGGCTAAGTTTTCTAGTCTTTTGTAGAGATAGGGGGTCTTGTCAGGTTGATGTCATACTCTTGGCTTCACTCAACCCTCCACCTCTGCCTCCCAGAGTGCTAGGATTACAGATGTATCCACCACCCTCAACCCCTCCAGCTCTTTTATAAGGGCACAAATTCCATCTATGAGGGCTCCATCCTGGTGACTTAGTCACTTCCTAAAGGCCCCATCTCTTAATCACATAGCCGTTAAGTTTTAATGAATTATGGAGGACACATTCAGACCCCAGTAGGATAGGGGTCAGCCTTCAAGTACAGAAGTAAAGACTGTAGGAAGTCTCTCTTAAAAACCTTAAAATCTTAGAGGTTAAGACTAATGTCCCAGGAGATGGCCTCCCCCTTCCAAATCCCTGCTCTGCCTCCAGAAGTAACCCCTTTTGCCTGTTTGGAGCACATCATTTCAGGTATTAAAAGATAGCTTTATTTACATGTACATGTGTATTACAAAGTATATACTATTGAGTTGTGGGGCTTTTTGCCCGACATTGCCCTAACTCTTTTTGCCAACATTTTCAAATAGAATGATATGAAGACCCCATGTACCTGTGGCCCAGCCCCACTGACTACCCATTCCCCCCAGTTGATTGTGGCTTCTCTGTATCTTATCCCCCCAAGTGGTTATTCAAAGCCAATCCCAGACATCCCTGTCTCTCCAGCACATGTCTCCAGCTATATCTGCCTCCAGTGGCAAAGCTGCCTTTTTCTTTGATAATGCCACACTTTAATATCAGCACACTTACCAAAATTAGCAATCACTGCTGAAGATCATCTAATGTCCCATTAGCATCCAAATTTCCCCCTCAAAAATGCCTGCTTGGAATTGGTCTGTTTGACTCAGGATTTGCTGGGCTGTCAGAGGCCTCAATAGGACCCTGCCCTAGGCCTCTCTGCGCTAGTGTCCCAAGTCTAGCCTGTCCCAACATGCAGAAAGCCCTACTTTCTTCATGGCAGGGGCAGCTTCCTCCTGCATTCAATCACACCTCTGCTGATGGAGACACATTCAGGTAGGCCCTGGGTTTTGCTACAAAAACAAGGCTGCAATTAACATTCTTCATTTTTTCTCTGAGCCCTCCTGGGTGTTTTTCTAGGAACAATGACTTGATCTTGGGCAACCACTTCCCCTGTTGAGCTGTGGTTTTTCCCCTTGGTGAGGTTCAGGAGTGCCTAGATTCTATCAGCATCTGATATTCTAGGAGGAAGACTTGTCACATTCCCTGAGGCCACAGCTTTCTGAGTAAAGGGAGGGAATGGTGCCTGTCTGGGAGCGACATCCCCTCTGACTGTGCTTGCATTTAATAAAGGGAATCCTATGGGTGGTGTCTCTGGGCCATCTCATTGTCTGTCCAGCACTCTGCCCAAGACAAGTGAGTGATGGGACTCCAGCAGGGGAAATGGAGTCTGGGGACAGTCAGAGGAGCAGGGGGGGATTTAGGGGATGCCAAAACCGGAAGGGCTCTCTCTTCCACCTTCACTAGGGAAGGAGGGCCAGGGATGGCAAATCTGACAGGGTGAGTTCTCGTCCAAACTCATCTCTCACTCTGGGGGAGACCTTAGTGTCCCTTCACTTCTCCAGCCTCAGTTTCCTCATCTGTAAAATGGCCGTAGGGACAAGAGTCTCTTTCTGAGCTTGTTAATGCAGAAGAGCAGCTGGTACATAACAGGTGCCTAATAAATGTCACTTCCTTTCCCTAGATCCACCTTGGGCCCCCTACATTGACAATTTGGTGCATAAGCAGGTACCACTGGCTGCCCGGCCTGTGTAGATGTGCCATCACGCCAATCATGGCAGAAGTGGAGTCTCTGGGGGTGATCCCCAGGACTTTGCAGATGACTATGTTTTTCTTTGAGTTCCACAGAGGAAAGACCCTAGCTTGTGGCTCTGGGTGCCTGGCTGGGTGGGGAAGCAGAAGTCACAGAAAAGGACAATCTCCCTAATCTGAGCAGCAAACATCTCTAACCTGAAAACCTCTGGTATGTTCTGGGCGCTTCCACTTTTTATACGACTTTCCATTTTTTATACCCTTTATACCCTTTGGGTTTTTGAGATTTGTAGGAAACTGAGGTTAAAGAAGGAAAGTAGGCAGAGTGACCCTCCAAAGAGCTCAGAGAGATGGCAGGGCCAGAACAGACCTGGAGATTGGGCCCCTGCCTACCAGGTCATGAGGACAAAGGCTTCAGATCAGCTGGGATCTCTAGAGAGGCTTCCATGAAGGGCTTCCTAGGAGGTGCAGCAGGCTAAGAAACAATGGGATCAGTGGATACTGGGCCCAGGCTCACCTGAAGGACAGAGGGAGAAGCCTGTGAAGCTGCAACCCTGAGAGGGGGGCTGCTGCCAGCATCACCCCAAAGCAGGACAGGAGTCAGGAGGAACACCAGCCTGGCTCTCCTCCTACCCTCCCATCAGGTGGAGGGCATAGGGTCCTCTGTGGGGCCAGCTCCAGGACCCAGAGCTGTGGGCCAAGCTGGACTGGGCAGCTCTCACCTGGAGCACCCCCAGGGGCTTGTCAGAGCCCTGCTGTCCCCACAGTCCCCATCATCCAACATTTGTTCTATGCCAGGTCCTGGGCTCAGCTCAGTATAGGGACCACCAAGCACCAGAACAGGTCTTTATGCCTAAGTTTCTACACAGGTGGGGGCAAGATGAGAGAGGACAAATGCCCCACATTCCATAGGAGAGGTAAACACCTGTGGAGGACTCCCAAGGTGGATGGAGAGAAGGTCCTCTCCAGCCCCCCAACTCCAGCATGGGGACTTGACTAGAAGAGAGTGGGGCAGGGAGACAGTAACTGGGTCACCACTGAGGTGCCTGAGGCTCAGCACTGCAGAGACTGGGGTGACTTGGAGAGCCCAGCTCAAGGTCATCCCAGCTAGACTGAGGGAACTGAGAACTATTGGCACCTTCCACAATCATAACTCTGACTCCTGCCTGCCCCACACACTGCCAGGTGTCCTCTTGGCTGGAGAACATTCTGGCCTGCTGGCCACTAAGTGCCTTGCAGGAGAGTCATTAATGGATGAAGGTGTGGCCAGTAGCCAGGGTGAGGGGTGCTGATGCCTCTGCTGAAGGAAGACTCATGTCACCCCTAGGATCCCTTGGGGGAGGGGTTATGTATGGAGGCTCTGCCATGTAGCCAGAATAGTTTGTTCACCCTACTGTGGTTGAGGACACCTTCTCCACGTACTCAACAGGTAGACACAGCCACACTTGAGAGGGTGCAGCCTGGGGCCTCTTCACAGAGCAGACATGATAGAGTTTCCCAGGCAGCCACTAGAGGCAAGGTCTTTCGGGGCAAGGGGACAGTAGGAGAAATGTCCCCAGAGAACCTACAGATATATCCCAAGAGGCAGTGCCAGTTTAGATCATCACAAGGCCACAAAGGCACCCCAGAATCAGACACTATTTTTCTCTCTCCCTTTCAGAGGCCATTCTTGTTTCCTTCCCACCCAAGGCAGGTCAAAGCAGGCAGGGAATTATGGAAATGAAAGGATCTTTAGTTCAAGAACCTCTAATGGCCAGGAGTGATTGGAGGAGGAATTAGAAACCTGCTTGCCCCGTCCTGTGGGATGGGAGTGTCTTGTCTTTGGGCAGGGTGGAAGGACAGTGGAGGAGGATCAAAGTTGCTTCAGGGATGGAGAAACTGAGGCTCAGAAAAGTCTGTGGCAGCCCAAGAAGGGGATATGGCTCCTGTTCTGAGTCCACAGCATGGCAGGTTCCATCCTGCTTAGTCTGGGCCTCACCCTGCCATGAAGCCCTGAAGACCCTAGCACACCGGTGCCACTGCCCAGGGGTTTCAGCCGCTATTAGGATTCTGGGCTCTGCTGCCCATGGCAGGGTACTGATGGAGCCCCGAGTTCAGACACCCTCACTGGTTGTTTCCATGTACCTGATTTGTAACTAGCCCTATCCTAAGTCAAGCAGAACAGCACCTTTAAATAAGACTCTGGAAGTGTCTGTGATTTGCAAATCCTTGACATTTTACAGGGTTACCTAAGGACAGGGTTATGGCCGTGGCCCAGGGAAGGTCCCCAAATGGTTGCCTATTGTCTTCCCAAAGCCCTCCGCCTTCCTGGGTGGGAAGGTCCCTCTCTGTGACAGCCCCCCACCTGGCTGCCACATTATTCTCCTGTGACAACACCCTGGTGCGGGGCAGGTGGCAGCTCAAAGCCCTGGTGGCAGGCGGACAATGGGCAGGGATTAGGCCTGAATGACAGGCTTGACAGTGCCTTGGGTGGATCCTTCTGAGCTATTGCTGCACGGAGCAGGCAGGAAGATCCCAGCCCTGAGATGCAATGATAGCTGGGCATCTGTCATCGAGGAGCTGCCCAGCCATCTGGCTCCCTCTTAAGATGGCCCCTATTCCCTTTGCTCTCAGACCCTTCTCCACTCAGCAGCCCCACATCTCGCAACATTCTGTTTCCTGTGCCAAAATCACCCAGCTGAATGGAGAGTCAGTGTGCACCTCCCTGCATTAGCCTGCCATTCCTAATTTCTTCTGGAAGTCCCCCAGGCAGACAGAGATAGTCTCCAGTTTGCAGAAGAACAAAGTGAGGCAGCCTGGCCATTAGGTGCTCACAAATGCTTGTGAAACAGAGGCTGGTGGCTGAAATTTTCCCTTCAGAAGGTGACAAAGGGGCTCTCTGTAGAGGGACACAAGGAGGCAGAGCTCACTTTCTCTTCCTTTAGGGCCTTGGGCTCTTTTTGCATTAGGACTTGGCAGCCGCCTGGCACATCAACAACCAGGTCCCACGGGCCTGCAGGGGCTGAGACATCAGGTCAAAACTTTCCAAGGAGAAAGGGGACATGAAGACTTCCAGGGCACCTGTAGGGGCTGAGGGGCTCTCCTGACTAGAAGGGGCTCTTGGGTGTGATATGGCCAGTGTCCCTCCTGAATTGTCTGTTCATCTAGCCTGGAGAATATGTCCTCCCTGTGATCTGGGACACAGTCCAGGAAGCCTGAGTTACCCTCTAGCAGCTGAAGTTTAGCCTGTGAGAAGGAAGAAGAACTTCCCCCAACCTCAGGAGCCTAGAGATAGTGGGCCACCCTGGGAGGCACCTTTGAGAAGAGCCACTGTGTGGAGGCCTGCACAGTCCACCAAGACAGCCCATCCTGACCCGGCTCCCAGAGCTCCTTGTCTCAGAATCCTCTTTTGTCAAGCAGGACCAGGGAGGTCACAGTGTCATGCCTCCAAAGTGCCCAAGGCCAGTGGGTGCTGGGCAGGTTAATGTCCTATCCAGCCCCTGACCCCTCCTTTCCCAGCCTTTTATCCCCTTCCACTCCTCCTCTTTCTCTTCTTCTCTGCTTTCTCTCCTCCTTTGTGGCCAATCTCCTTAAAGGACCTCGGGGTTGGCCTCAGAATCCCCCTCTGCTGAGAAATGTCCCCCCCACCAGCACGCTTGGGACCTGGTATCTCCTTGTCTTACAGTGTCTCGTGGATCTCCATGGGCCTGTGACCACCCTGGCCTGACCCCAAGCTGGGCTGTGCTGTGAGGGCATCACTGAGCTGGAGATGGGAGCTAATGTAGGTGTGTTGTCTGGGAGCACTACCACAATTTGTTCCACAGGCCATTGAGACCTGGGCTCTGTCCCCACTGAAGCTCTTCCCTCCCCCAGGTCCTAGGAGACGCCACAGGGCAGCTCTAAGAGGCTCGAGTAGCAAGTTGGAGATCAAGAGGCTCAGGCAGGAAGGAAGGTGAAGAGAGGAGGGTATGGGTCTTCAGGGACTTGTGGACATGAGAGTCAGGGAGGTGGAGGGAGAGGAGTCTGTGATTGAGGGCCCTGAGGAAGGAGACTCTGACAGCAGAGGGCACACCCCTATGCCCCAGCCTGGGCCCCTGTAGGTCTCTCGCCCTGGGTGGGCTGGGTTTTATGGGAGGGAGGGGCTGCTTCCACAGTCCCACTGAGAGGAAGCCAGTCCTAGCCCAGGGCCTCCCAGGTGAGAGGCATGGCATCCTGGGCTGCCATGAAGCTCAGGCCCCAAGCAGCTCATGTACAAAAGCCCCTGCGGAAGGTGCTATCACATCATTTTGCAGTCACTTGGAGAGACTGAGGTTTGGAGAGGTTAGATAAACTCCCAAGGTCACAGAGGAAGTAAGTGGCCCAGAAGGGGATGGCATGGAAGGCAAGTAAGCAGGGAAATAGCTGTTACTCTGCTGAAAGGTAGCTTTACGTGAGGAGAGGCTGAGCCCTCACCCACCCCAAAGCTTCCCGTCCAGGATCTCCCCTTGACAAGAGGAGCTGGGAGTGATATTATGATTTGGAAAGCATGAGACCACACGAGAAACCAATTTCTGCCTCCACTTATGTAAAATAATATAAAATAACTCCAAAGCATTTGAAGTTCTGCCTGCCTTGGCTGCTATCCCCGGGGGCTGTGTTGGAACTGCCCCGACATTTCCTGGTGGAGACTCCTCCTGGGAATGCCCATTCCCAGTGTACCAGGGCCAGAGAGGGACCTTTCCCAGCCTGGCTCGGCTCCATCCTCTCATCACTGCACCACCTATCAGCCCACATGGTACCAAGGCCTGAAGGATAGGGCTTCTGCAGACAGAGAGCCTCATATTCTGTCATTCTGAACTGTGACAGCAGTGCCACCAAGCTCTTCTGCATGGAGAGCTGGCAACTACCTTCCACATCCCATGCTCCATGCTGTCGGGGCCCTCTCTGGGGTGGGAAAAGAGCCTCCTGTGGCCCATTCTTGCTCTCTGGGCATGGCTGCTTGCTTTGGCCTCTTGCTGTGTCCTGTAGGTGAGTCGTTTCCCGTCATCTCACTGGAGATGCTATACCACATGCTACATAGCCCTGTCAGCCACTTCCAGTCCAGAGAAGAGCTGGGTTTGTTTTACTCTTGACCACACTCAAATCAACTTCGGCAGGAGGTCAGTACTCTGAGCAGGTAGCTATAACCATGGTGCTGTTTAGGACATATTTTTAGATTTCTGCTGTGAATCTCTGCTTTCTGGGCCCCAGACTTGTTTCTTCCCCCACCTGATACCCCATCTTCATCTTCTCTCTCCCCTATTCCCCCACTGTGATGGGCTAAACTGCGTCCCCCCCCCATTCTTATGTTGTACCTCAGACCCCTAGAAATAATGTCTTTAAAAAGGTGACTAGGTTTAAATCATTAGGGTGGGATCTAATCTAATATTGCAGAGACTCCAGGAAATTCATTTGCAGCCTCCCCGCCTCCTCTCTTGTCCTCACTCACTGCTTCCTCACCCAGTTCTCTACCTAGAGAGGGCCACCTTGAGGCTATCACCCTCTGTGATACAAAGATACCCTAAACTAGGAACACTTATTCTATTTTATAGAATAAAGTGTTTCTCAGTTAAAAATAAAACAAAAACCAAAACTAAAAAACAAAGAAACCCTGAATCTGATCCACCTCATCCTGCCTGAGGCAATTTGATGTATTACAAGATTTCAGAGGCATTTGTCCCTCAAACCCACCTCAAATTCATCTTCTGTTTATAATTGAGAGCAGTTTATTAGTTTTCTAATTCTCCCAGACTAACTCTAATTCTCCCAAGCTCCTTTCTTTCCTGAAATCCTTGGATAGGCACAGTCGGCGGTAGCCCCTATATGTCCCTGATGTCTGCTTGTCCTACCTCCTCTCTCAAAGTCATGCGGTCACTAGGTAAGTTCTAGCAGCCACTCTAATGACATGAGTCTTCATCCTTCCAGTCTCTGATATGGGACTCATGCCCCCTTCTGCATGACCACTAGGTATCTTGTTGGCCTTTGCTGTTGCCCCTTTTCTGGTAGAAGCTTGGTAGGTTCTGTTGCAGAAACAAATGACTCGATTTAGGCCTGACATCATAAAGGCTTATTTTTCACTCCCTGGTCAACTGGGGCACTGCTCCTCCACAGTCTTTCTGCTGATGGCAGCTCCCATTCCTGGAATGGCATCATGTGGTCCCTTGGGCACCAGCTCATAGGGCGAAATAGCTGGCAGGTGCAGCCTGGATGTGACTCCATTCTGTCCACAGGCCATTGGCCAGACTAGTCCCATTGCCCTGTCTGATGGTAAGAAGGCTGGGAGATGTAGGGGTTAGCTACATTCAAGTCATTTAGTGTGGAAAACCAGAGATATCCCCAGAGCTCAGATGATTTGGGGATACTAGGTTAGCCCTCCTCATATTCTACAGTGCTGGGACTATAATCGCATCTGCAAAAGCAAAGCCTATCACTGTTATTTGCTCACCTGCTCTCACTGAGTGGGTGCTCAGTCTTCTGAGCACCCCCACCCCCATGGTGCCATGACAGGTGAGGGCAGGGAGGGGTGGAGGGACTAGCCCTGGTCCTCTAGTTTGCTCCGCAGGCCCTGCTGCCATGGCTAGGACAGGAGCAGCTCTGAGACCCTCTGCTGGGAGGAGTCCTAGCCTGGAGCTGGGGATGGATTGGCAGCTCTCTGCACCTAGGCTCACTCCATTTCGTTTCCCCTGCTTGGTCATCTCTAGCAGCTGGGACTGTGCCAAACTATATGCTGGCTCTGTGCCACTAGAACCCTCAGACTGGGACTGAGCCACTCATGGCCATAGGTACATTGAGGGTGGAAGTGGGGGCTTCTGAGTTCTGATCAGAGGATGAGCAGGAGGCCCCTGCAAAACGTTGTGGGGAGAATTTGGGGGAGGAAAGGGCACTGCAGGCAAACTGCCCCGACACTGCTTCCTTCCAAGGCCCCCATGAGCCCCTGGATACGCCACCCCGGTAAGCCCCTTCCAAGGCCCAGCTCACTCTCTCAGGGTTTGGTACCAGCCTCAGATGTACGTGTGGCTACTTCATCTCCTGCCCCCAGGGTGCCCCTGATGCCCCCCATTGTGTCTCCCCTTTTAGCCCCTTTGGAAACCTAGTTCTCATGGCCTTACGGCAACGAGGGCAAGGACTTCAGCCCAGTCCCCTCCTGCTGCCCGACTCCTGCCTGGCCCCACCTGCAGAAGGTGCACCACCCCTTGGTCTCCTGGAGGCTACGGAAACAGCCCATTACACCCAGTGCCGATAATGGCCCCTCAATTGAATTAAGAGAGTTCATGGGAAGCCCAGGCATGAAATCCATTTCCGTAAAAGTCAAAATTTGGGACAGTGGTGGGAAGTAAGGTGGGGAGGAGACTGGAGGTCCACAAAAGAAAACACCTCTATGCATTTGTTTCCAATTCCCCTTCCAGCACCATCGCTCCCTCCCTTCTAGCCCAGGGACCTTGGGCGGTGGGCCAGACGCTGCTTTTATAATTCTCTCTCATTAATGTGTAATTTCCCCTCCTATGAAGGGATGAGAGGGGAGCCCAGTGGGGGAGACAGGGAGCACATGGCCCTTGGGCTTGGAGCCTCAGGAACCAGGTGGGTGCTGCTGCATCAGTGGCTACCAGCACCTTCTTAGGGCTTTCAAAGAGGATGGCTCTCGGATCCCATGGGGCTGGTGTTCAGATTCCCATGGAAAGATGGGAAAACTGATGTCTGAGTGAGCTATGGCTCATCTAGCATATCCAATGGGTGAGTTCTCTATGCTGGAACAATACCAGGGAATGGCACCAGCATGGGGAGAAGGGCAGAGAGTCCAGGAAAGATACAACATGGGCAGACTTCCAAATTATGGGCTATGGAGCTGAAAGTCATTCTGTTGGTTTGGTGTAGAGGATGGAGTAGGGGTCCTTGGCTCTCATGGCCCTGAGTGGGATCCTTGCCCATCTCAAGGGGTTTTTGACAAAAGCTGCACCATGCAGAGCCTCAGCTTCTCTGTCTGCACATGAAAATGTTTCACAGAGAGGATCTAAGCCTTGGCTGGGTGAACCAGGCCATGCTGGAGGTTCCTGCCAACTCTGGAATGCAAGAGTTTTGATTGTGGAATGTCTTTCCTTACCTGCTCTTTTATCATCCTTGATCATTGCTCTCTATTTTTCAAACTGCCCAGAAAATGCCCTGAATGCAGACCTCTGGCAGGTGTTGGTGTAATGTAAAAAGGACAGGGTCTGAAACTGAGGAAAGGGTCTCCCAGATGGGAGCAGGTGGAGGGAGGGAGTGAACCCTGTTGGGGCAAGTAGGAAGAAGGATGCTCAGCCTGTCTGTCCATCCCTACTATGACTTCCCCAGCATTAGGCTGAGCCTGGGCTTTCCCCTGGATGAGAGCAGCCATACCATCTGATTGGTGGGAGACCCAATTTGCACCCTCTGCCCAGAAACTAGGGCTCCCCTGAAATTTCGTTTGTTGCAGATACATCCCGAGCTCCTTTTTAGCCCAGCTGCACAGGAGATGCTCCCAGGAAGCTATTCACACCCAGGCTCAACCCAGCTCAACTCAGCTGTCAGGGTGCCAGGGTGTAGGAATATTGTAACAGGAGGTACCCAGGTTCATAGATGCTCTTGGCAGCAGAGGACAAGTGGGATGGGCCAGCCAGATGCCCAGCAGCGACAAGGAAACACTACCCCACAGCAGCTCCTCCCCCTCACTAGCACTGATGGATGTGGTGTGACTAAAGGGCACAGTCTGAGGCTAATGGAAAGCAAACAGCTCACCGCACTGGGAAGAGCATGGACACATACCGTATTTTCTCAGGAGCTCCTGGTGCAGGCTGGAGTGGCTCAGCTGAGGGCTGGGGCTGTGTCAATCACTCTGTGGCTGTTTGTCTAACCTTGCCAAGTGTGTTTTCTCTTTATTAGCAGAACACAGATAGGGAAGCAGATCTGCCTGCAGACGCACAGCTGCAGGAATGCATCCTCCCAGCAGAGCAGGAGGGAGGTGGAGGGGAACGCTGTCCGCCAGCCAGGACTGTTCCAAGACCTCTGATGGGGTTTCTGGGAAAACAGGCAGTGCTGAGCCTTCACTTGCACCAGTCTCTGGGGAAGGTGTTCTGCAGATGCTCTCTCCGAATCCTTGCAGACCCCAAAGTGGCTGTAAAGATGACCATTTTTCAAGTGTGATGCTGAACCTGAGTGGTGAGATGGTGCCTCCGGAGCCACACAACTGGTGTTTGAACTGCTTCTGCTTCTTACCCAAACTCAGCATCTGCCCCATTGCCTCTGGACTGAGCCTGGCTAGGGTCATTTGCCTCTGTGGTTAGTCAGCTGCCTTCCAGAATACCTCCAGGCCTTGATCAGGGGTCAGCAAACTTTTTCTTAAAGGGCCAGATAATGATATTTAGGCTTTGCAGGTCATGTGGGCTCCATCATAGTAACTCAGCTCTGCTTTGGTAGGACAAAAACAGCCATGGGTTATATGGAAAAAAAATGGTTGTGGCTGTGTCCTAATAAAACTTTATTTACAAAAACAGGCAGTAGGCCTGACTTGCCAAACTCTGTGCTGGATTAACTGTAAAAAATGATCCTGAATCTTTGGACCTCTGCCTTAACTAGCACTTCTATAACAAATTGCCATAGACTGGGTAGTTTAAACAAAGGACATTTACTTCTCAATGTTCTGGAGCCTGCAAAGTCCAAGATTAAAGTGCTGGCTATCCAGTGTCTGGTGAAGGCTCTTTTTGTGGTTTGTAGACAGCCTTCTTTTCATTCTATCCTCACATGGCCCAGAGCAGACAGGAATCAAGCTTTTGATGTGTCTTCTTGTAAGGACATTAATCACATCCTGGGAGCTGCACTCCATCACCTAATAATCACCTCCCAAAGGCTCTGTCTCCTAATACCATCTCATTGGGGGTTAGGATTTCAGTATATGAATTTCGGGGAACACAATCAGTCCCTAACAGTCTTCCTGCATACACACCCTGTGCAATGTGACTTTCAGTTCCCATGAAGAGGTAGAGTTGAATCCCTGTGCTGAGAATCCAGGTTGGCCTCCCAACTTTCATGGCTAACAGAACATGATGGAGGCAAGAGTGTGCTCCTGGTTCCATGCCTGGGCCTCAGAAGACTGGCACACTTCCCTCTTCTTAATGCTACAAGGTATGGCAAAGCCTGGACTAGCCTGCTGGAGGATGAGAGTTACATGGAACAGAGGTGAGCCACCATCAGCTAAGGCCAGGCTCTGGCCAGGCTCTAGCCTCCCAGCCAGCAGCAGGATATTTAAGAGAGGCCCTCCAGGAGGAGCTGGACAAGCAACTCCATCCTCAATGATGATGATGGGTCAGCCCTGTCCTGCCCAGACAAACTACTCAGCTGATATTTGCCTTGTGAGCAATGGTAAGTGCTTTCTGAGTTTTGGGGTAGTTTGTTATGCTGCAATAACCCATTGATACCTCTTCTGCTACATCTTCCTCACCATGGCCAGATTCATAACCCTGATTCAGAGATTGATCAATTCCCTCCTCAGCTCAGGAAACTTCAAGGGAACCTTCTTCATTGCTTCTAGCATAAAGTTCAAATTCTTTACCTTGGGTGGCACCTGTGGCTCAAAGGAGTAGTGTGCCAGCCCCATATGCTGGAGGTGGCGAGTTCAAACCCAGCCCCAGCCAAAAATAGCAAAACAAACAAACAAACAGAAAAACCTCTTTAATTTGGCGTTTAAGGCCTCTCCCAGTCTGGCATCTGTCAGCCACAGTGCACCACAGGCAGGTCCACAGGACTTAGGGGGCCCTTCCAACCCCAGTTCTACCCACAGAGGCCCAGGGTCAGGTCAGGAACATAGGAAGAGAGTTACTCTCTGCCAAATGTAAAATTCAGAGTTAGCCTTAGAGTTGGGTGTGCCCTAGTGTGTTAACCATGCCTTTTCTTTTCTGTGCTCTGATGATTTGATTCCTGGGTCTTGCAGGTCCTAGAGGGATGCCCCCTCCTTGGCTAGCCAATTCATAGAAAGAGTAAAAGACTTGCCTATAGCCAGGCCTTTCAAATTCAAACCAACCAACCCAGAACCCACTCCTCCCACCTCCTTTTACACTCTGGGCCATTGTCTATCTGTCTTCATCACCCCAGGGAACCAGACAACTAGAGAAGCCATGTGCCCAGAGCCCACTGAAATGTTTCAAACTAGCCAATATCACGCCTGCTTACCCTGACTCTCCTGTTCCTTCTTGCAAAAACCACAAAGTCTACAGTCTACGTTTCTCCCTTTGTCTCTCTGTCCCCTGACAGACCCTGGTCCTTCCCCATGTGGCCCCACATAGCATGCCCTGCCTCCTCTTCCTAGGGAATCTGTGAATAAAAAACTTCTTCCTCATGATAGCCATTTCCATGTCAGTGTGCTTTACCACACTTGATTAAAACAAATTGTGAGTCCCCTGAAAACACTGGACAAATTCACCACCACAGAACTACAGTTTCTCCTACACCTGAGCTCAATAGGTAATGGTCCTGCCTTAGCTTTCTGATCACAGCTACAGTTGTTGGCTATATGGTTCTGGAGAAATTACCCTTGAAGCCTCCATTTCATCATCAGTAAGATAGACGTGGAACCAGCATAAGAGACTGTATTACTTGAAGCAATGCTAGAACAGAGAAACCCTGTGATAAGTCACATGTCTCAGTAACTTAACTCAATAGATGATGGTATCTTGCTCATGTATGCTCTCAAATGGATACCAACAATCGGCAGCCACAGGGGGAATGAGAGTGGGGCTTCTGCTCTACCTGATCATTTCAGAGTCAAAGCTGTTGAGCCTTGTCCATCTCTAACCCAGGGCTTCCTGTATCCTGGGGCCAGCACTGAGGATCTGTGGAAGGATAGCCACTCACACCCCTCTGACCAGACTCAGTCAGTGACAAGACAGTGCCAAGGGAGTGTGGGAAATGCCAGTTGGCTACATACCAGGAAGAGGGAAAGCAAATTTGGTGATGTGGTAATAAGCTAACATGTTACTGGTCAAGTATTTTGTAGAATGTCCCACTATTAGGAAGTGCCTGATTTATTTTGTGATAAGATAGAGATTATGGGTTTAACTGATGGAGACTATAGAGGTAAATTATAATTTTTATAATTACAGAGCTTTGTGCCGCAAAGTTCTTCATTGCAGGAAGTTCCTGAATCATAGGAAAGGCTGTGAAGTTATATTCCATTAAATGGAACCAACATATTCAAGTATAGGAGGACTGTCTGGAAAGTATCCAGCCACATATGTATTTTTTTTCCATATTACATGGCTGGATATTTTCTGGATAGCTCTCATACAGTGAAAAAAATGACTCTTAAAAAATGAAATGGAAATTTCTGAGCACACATTTATCTTGTCCTATAATGGACTTAAGTTAAAATAAAAAATTTTGTGTGAGAACTTCATTTATTTTTAATGCTAAATAATATTCCATTATATGGATATGCCATATTTGTTTATCCATTCACTATCGATGGACATTTGGTTTATGTCTACCTGTTTTTGCTACTGTAATTAATGAGCATTATATGCAAGTGTCTGTCTGAATCCCTGTCTTCAGACATATACCTAGAAGTGGAATTGTTGGGCCATAAAACAGTGCAATACTTAGCTTTTGAGAACTGCCAACTGTTCTATGTAATGGGTGCATTTTACATACCTACCAGGAATGTTTGAGGATTCCAATTTCTCCACATCCTTGCTGACATTTATATTCTTCTTTTTTGATAGTAACCATTCTAATATGTATAAGTAATATTATTTTTAAAAAATTAAAGTCCATTATTTCTTTATATTTCCTTAATTTTTCCCTAATATCCTCTTTCTTTTCCAGAATCCCAATCAGGATTCTACTTTAGTTGTCACGTCTCCTTAGGCTTCTCTTTCTTGTGATAATTTCTTAGGTTTCTCTTATTTTTGATGACCTGGATAGTTTTGAGGGTTGCTAGTCAAATATTTTATAGGATGCCTCACTTTTGGGATCTGCCAGATTTTTTTTAATAATAAGATAGAGATTATAGGTTTGGCATTGAAGACTATAAAGGTAAATTATAATTCTTATTACATTGTGTCAAAAGTATGTGCACTCCATAAGACTTATGACTGCTGATATTGATCTTAATCACCTTCACAAGACAGTGTATGTAAGGTCTGTACATTACTAAATTCCCTCTTTCCCCTTCTTATCTAAATTGTACACTTGGGAAGGAAGTCACTATGCACAGTCCACCTCTGAGAGGTGGAGAGTTATGCTTCCTCTCCTTGAGGGTGGAGTGTCTACGTGATTTATTTGGAATTTTCCCAGGAGATTTGTATCTTCTCCTTCATTTATTAATTTAGTCAATCATTTATTTATACCAGTCTGGTCTCAATGATATTTATTTTATACTTTGGGTTATAACCCACCCCCAATAAACAAACAAACAAACAAATAAATAAGTAGTTTACATTATTTATTTTGTTGTTCAAACTGTTCCAGCTTTGGCCTTTGGAAGCTATTTCATTTGGCTCTGTGCACCTTCAACATACCCCCATCAATGTGAGTGTGTGTGTGCCTGTATTTTGAGTACTTCCTTACTTCCTGCCACTACAAGATACTCCATGTGCATCTTGTACACTTCCCACCCCAGTCTGAGAATCAGCCATTTCTTCAAAGATCCCTGGTTCTTTTTATTGGAGAATGGTAATGAAGTTTAATGACACACTTGAAGCTCTAACTGATAGGTGTGCTAATTGCTATTGGAGTGTCATTTCTTTCATTAGGTACTCTTAGCTGACAGTGAAAAAATACATGTGTTTAGACTGACCCATAAATATATTCATAATACTTCTAAGTGGAAATATGCCATCTGTATGTGCATGTGTATACATGACTAGACATGAATTCACACTGATGTTTCCAACCCTCCTCCATCACTACAATGATTATTCTAGCCTGCTCCCCTTGTCTGTCTATGGCCTCCCTTCAATAGTAAGACACTTGGCTCCCATCATTTGCTTAATACAGGGAAAACATTTTCTTTTCTCTAGCTTACTTAATTGTAAAAATGAAGTATATAATACATATAATATATAAAATTATGTTATTGACTGTTTATGTTATTAATAATGCTTCCAGTCAACAGTAGAGGGTATTAGTAGTAAGTCTTTATGGAGTCAATTATACTCAGATTTTTAACTGTGCAGGGGGTCAGTGCTCCTAACCCCCATATTGTTCAAGAATCAATGATATATATTACATAATTATATGTAATACCTATAATTTGATAGTTTTATTGAGATAGAGTTCATACACATATACTACTCACTCATTTTAAAGTGTGTATTTCAATATACATTAATTTTAAAAATTGTGACAAGTATATATATATACGTATATACCTAATATGACATAATACATTAATTGATTTTCTTATATTGAACCAATTTACATTTCTAGGATAAATTCCACTTTTTAATGGTATATAATCTTTTTAATATACTGTTAGATTCAGTTTGCTAGTACTTTGAGGAGGAATTTTTATATCTATATTAACAGGGTCTATAATTTTATTTTCTTGTGATATCTTTACCTGGCATTGATATCTAGGTAATGCTTGCCTTATACAAAGAGTTTAGGAGTCTCCTATTCTCTTCCTGTGCTGAGAGGAGTTTGAGAGGATTGGTAATAAAACTTTAAAATTTTGTTAGACAG
The DNA here is from genome assembly GCA_963573935.1 of Arctocebus calabarensis. NCBI lineage: Eukaryota > Metazoa > Chordata > Mammalia > Primates > Lorisidae > Arctocebus > Arctocebus calabarensis. The sequence goes on from CAUYON010120480.1 coordinate 18,435, forward strand.
GCGCTCTGGGAGGGTGGCTGACTGGTAGCAACCCTTGGACATAGTGTGGACAGCCAACCATCAGGATGGAATCTGTAACTAATGGGGAAGAAAGAAGGTGTGGGAAGAAAGGGACAGTCAGTGGGAGGAGGAGCAGTCCCCTGCTTATGACTATGCCTGGTCAGTGGTGGTGTCTGTGTCTGGAGGGATGGGGTGCAGAACCCCCAGCTCCGACAGCACCTATAGCAGGAGAGTGGTTGCCCCATGTGGATGGAGTTCAGCAGACAGGGCTGGTCCCCACCCCTTGCTGGTCCTGCAAGCAGAGGCTTGCTAGGCATAGACTGAGACCTAAGAGCAAGGGCATGGTCCCCTGATTGCAACAGAACCCTCAAGCAGTAGCTTTCTGGGTGTGAACTAAGACCTCAGGGCTAGAATGTGATCCCCTGTCTCCAGCGGGGCTGGTGAGCAGAAGCTTACTGGCTGAAGACTGAGACCTATGGGTTGGGTGCAGTTCCCTGCTCTAACAGAGCCTGTGATCAGAGGCTTGCCAGGCAGTGGAGTGAGACTGGCAGGCAGGGCATGGTCCCCTGACTGCAACTGGTCTGGCAAGCAGAGGCTAGCTGGGTGTTGACTGAGACTTGTGGGTGGGGGCGTGGCCCCTGGCTCCAACTGGGCCTGTGAGCAGAGAAGTGGACAACAGTGTGGACTGAGTCTGGTGGGTGGGAGTGTGGATCCCTGGTTCCAATTGTGCTGTTGGAGACTCTAGAACCCCTCTCTGTTGAGCAGGGTTTGTATTGCCTGAGACAATTTAATTGGAACCTGTGTCTGGTGCTGTCCACTTGGGAACATTCTGAGGTTGACCTTCAAAGTTCTGTAGCAGAAAAAAACTGAAGGGTGGGGGATGGGCACCACAGCTATTTGTATCTCTTCACCATCAATGTTTAAACCTAATACTGTAACTTCTTAGGATAGGGTAGAGGTTGACTGATATCAAAACAGAGCTAGCTTCTGCTGTCTCACCAAGTGGGTCCTCAGAGTCTCCGGCCAAAACTCTGAAGGGGCCTTTGTAAGGTTATAGGAGATAAGTCACGATTACAAAGTCTAGCACTTGGGTAAGGGGCTATCTCTGCTACTTGGGAACACCAATTCAATCTCACCTTACCAGTTCTAACAACCAAACAGTGGAAAATAAACATGGTGTGGACCCAACAGAAGAACTCTGGCAACATGAATAACCAGAGTAGATTAATCCCTCTAAGAAATGACAAAGGAGATACAACTGAAGATGCCATGCATAGACAAATAGTAGCAATGTCAGAAGTCGAATTCAGAATATGGATTGCAAATAAGATAAATAGAATGGAAGAAAAGATAGAAATTGAATTCCAAAGAGTAGTTCTAAAGTTGTCTCAAGAAATTAATGAATTCAAAGCTCAGGTCACCAGAGA
>CAUYON010120484.1:0-21871 GCA_963573935.1 Arctocebus calabarensis
AATCTTAAGAGCCCCCAACCTCTGGGGGTGCCTGGTTGGGTGATTAGGTCAGCAGCTCTTTGCCAGCCTGTTTGGACACAGTACCCCACCTCCACCAAGTAGAGATGGAAGACAAAAATGCAATAAATCAAATCAAAACAAGAAAACCAAAAATTTTACAGGATAAGATTGGGGGAAAAAACAATTACTATGGGTGGAAACACTAGCAAAATTGATTGATGTCTAATTGTTTAAAAAGGCAACAATGGAAAATTATATTTAAACTAGAAAAATGAAGAAATAAAAGAAAAAAGAAAAGAAAAATCTTTAAGGAAAATGTTGACATTAAAAACAAAACAATAATAATGTAAACAAACAAACAACAACAACAACAAAATCACAAAACAAAACCAAAAAATAAAGCAGTATTTATATCTTGCTGATATTGTCTGGGCAAGAGGTGATCTTCTGGGGTATGATATGTTAATTACAATGTTGATACAGCTGAACAAAATGGAGACTGGAGGCCTCTAATGATTTCTCAAACCCCACAGGGTTTAGCAATCCTGTCGCAGGGTTTAGCAATCCTCTCGCAGGATTGCTAAATTGGGCTAAGCAGAAGCTTTCCCAGGAAAGCGCTTGTGGCTGGAATCACTCCTTAACTGGCTCTCCACTTATCCAGTGTGCCAAAACTGGTCTCACCCTATGCCCCTGAAGGCTAAGGCTGCAAGGCATCTCAGTCCCTGCCTTTAGGCTGCTCAGTCACTAGATTACTCACTCCTACCTGATGCTTGTTCTGCAACCCTTAGGGTGGAGCTTGGCAGGGCAGATCTCCTACAATGGCTCTACACAGCCCACAGCCAAACACTGGTACCTCTGTCTGGCTCAGTAGCTCAGTCTGGAGCCCCAGACAACACTCAACAACCTCTACACTCTTGCCCCAGTTCTCCCAAGGCAGTTGAACCAAGTGCCAAGTCCAAAAGAAACCCAAACAGCTCACAGGTAAGGCCTTTCCAGTTTGCAATCTCACTGCTGCTGTAGCCACAGCTGCTGGCAGGATTAGACTGAATGAACACACGCAACCACTTGCCAGATCTCCACTGCTTTTGCCTTCCTCAGGGGGTCCAGAAGTCTCATGCTGTCTCCCTGTGCCCCCAAAGGGATGTTTCTGGGCAGATCTCACCAGCCAGAGATGCCTGAAGTCTTCTCTCCCCAGTCTCACTCAGCCGCCATCACTATACTAAGGAGGAGCTGCACCCATCTCACACTTTTTGAATGGCTGCTATCAAAAAGACAAAAATGATGGAGGATGGAGGGTATTTGGGGGGACCTCACCTAATATTCATGATGCAGGGGTACATTTCAAAGCTATTAAGAAATGATTATAATTGTAATGGATATGTTACGTAGTTCAATGTAAGCATTTCACATTGTATATCAAAGCAGTACACTGAACCCCATAAATGCATCAATATACAAAGTTATGATTTAATAAAAAATAACAAGAAAGACAAAAATGCCAATGGATATTGGTGAGGATGCAGAGACTCATATACTGTAGATGGGAATGTAAATTAGTACAGCCATTTTAGAAAATAGTATGAAGGTCTCTGACAAAACTAAAAAGAGAACTATCACATGATCCAGAAATCGCATTACTGAGTACATAGTCAAAGGAACTGAAATTGCTATGTTGCAGAGATGTCTGCACTCCACGCTTATTTTAGCATCACTCACAACAGCCGTGACAGGAATCAACATGAGGTTTTTAAGGGCTATCGAGGTTGGTATGTATAGCTGTATTTTACTTACACTGATGCTTTATCACATTTCACTGGATAGATATAGAGCACAATTTACTTGCTTTTTCTTTTCAAATGGAAGTACTTTCCAAGATTTTTTTTCCTCTTTTACAAATAACTATCTATATTCATGTTCCTATCGCTTCCTATACACGTTCAGTTTCTTCATCTCTCAACTGAAAATAATAAATCCCATCATTCTTAATGATTGCATGTTAATTTTCTTGATTTATAAAACAAATAGTCACTATTTTTAGCAGTGAGCATAGGTATAAGTACAGGGAACAAGGGCTGGTTTTTAGTAGTTGTTCCATTAATCTTTGTTCCCTTTCCATTAAAGATTCAGAGATGACTTTCATTCTTCATAGATGGAGTTGCTTTATAGCTTTTGCTATGTGACCAATAGACTCAGAAACTTCTGATTCAATACCACATAAATACTATTTGGCATCTAATAAATGCAGATCTGTGAGGGTGGCGCCTGTGGCTCAAAGGAGTAGGACACTGGCCCCATTTGCCAGAGGTAGCAGGTTCAAACTCAGCTCCAGCCAAAAAATAAAAAAAATAAAAAGCAGATCTGTGTAGTTTATTATAATTACATGTCAAAGAAATAAGAAGACTTTTAGAAGAAATGGTGATATTGTATACTTCACAGTGGCAGAGAAGCTGGTGCATCTTTGATTTCCTGGGATTTATTAGCATTATCTTCTGGGATCAAGTCCAGTTGCCTCAAGTTGTATGCAGCAAAGGGACAGTGTATTCTTCTGACCCAGACAAAGCCTTCAGATGTGGAAAAGGGCCACACTGTCCTTTGTGGATCACCTGGAATTCATACCCTGGCTATCTGACCCAACTTTCTTCCAGGAACATTGGCACTCTTGGAATACACAGAAAATTCTCTATGTTAGCCACCATTATATTTTGAGGCTATACATCTTAAGATCCTTCCTCTGAGCAAGGAAAACAAATATATGCCTTGGGAAAATGAACACAGCATATTTTCCCTGTAGTTTAAAGCCAGGGAAAACAGTACTTGTTTAGAAAACCAGTCTGCTTCATTACAATATTCCCTGGGGTGCAACTTCTTAATTTCACCTTCCACTAGTCTTCTTCCCTTACTACTCTTCTAGACTTTTCTCTGAAAATGAAATTTTATAAATTATATCTAGTCATTACCCTAATAGGTGAAATGAATAAAATAAATAGTTCAAAATTCTGAACTTACATTTTCTATTACTAAAATAAAATACTTCTCCTCTGCCCTCCTCCCCTTCAATGTGATCTCCCTCTTGGCTAGCGTTCCATCATACACGAAGCAAATGTGAAAGTCAGACCTCAGGAAGTGTAGCTGATAAAGAAAACAGAGAGAGAAAGAAAGGGAAGAACGATAACCGGGTAAAGGCATACATACTTACACATCCCCGGAAAATTTCCTGAGTGTTGTACTCAGTTTTAGCAAATTCAATTTGTTCTTTTGCGTTCCTGTTTTTTCCAAAGAAATGGCAGGTAAGGATTTAAAAATAGCAGGCAATGACAAAATACCCTCTTCTGCAGCAGGTACTGTGTGCTCCACCCATGGAAAATAAATGGTGAAAATGTGTAGACATTTGACATGTAAACACTGTAAAGCTGATGCTTTGGGGTTAATTTTCTTAAGATACACCAAATATTATTCATATAGCTAGGTAGGAGAAAAAATAAAAACCAGAAGGAGGAACTCACTTTATCTCCAAGTATAGTGGCGAATAATCCAGCATGGTCAGTGGCAATACGGTAGGCAGAACCAACTATAGAAACCTAAAGAAATGGTACAACAGAAGAGCCAATTAGCCTCAGGGCTGGCTTGACCCAGGGAAAAGGATCACATTTTGTAAAGCAACACACAGAATGCTAAATTAAGGCACAATACTGCTTCTGAGCCATTTTCTCAGCTCTAATTGCAGACTGTATTACAGAATATTGTGTCATAAGTTAACAATGACTGGTGGAGCGCTGTGAGGAAAGGAGGCACAAGGGAACTAGACTAGGACTGGCCAATGCCACTTCTTACTTAAAACTAGTAGACTTAATGTAAAACCCTCACATCAACCCTCTGGGAGGAAATTTTGCCAACTCAGAGCAGATAATAAAAAAGTGAGAGTCAGGGGTGACGTTGACACTGTTCAGTCTCATCAAGTGTCTGATGAAGATGAGGACACTACATTGTTCCCTAAGGATAGAAGTGAGCCAAATAATGACAATATGTGGGAGAGAGACAATTCAAAGGATTCAGAAAGCATGACAATTAGATCTCAGTGTCTGATAAGGGGAATAGTGTAAATGAACCACTTAACACGGCTAAGTCAATATACACCTCAAATATATTAGGTACAAATGATATAAAATAGATGCCTTGTAGGCAGAGCATGAGAACCTGGAAATCTCCTGTGACTATGCAGAGATCAAGCATGACTATGGCAAACTGTGAGCTAAGGAGAAAAGGCAAACAACCAAGCCAAAAGGCTTTCAGGTGACTGACGGTAAATGGAAATCACATTAATTAGTACAAAAAAGAGAATCTAATGCAAGAATTGTATAAAGAATTATTGGATGGCACAGCAATCAAAAAGGAAACACTGCACTAACACAGAGATAATAACCTGAGAATGCAAAGAACAAAGGGAGGGGTCGAAATTATCAGAACTCTGTAGGAAAAGCCTTAAGAAACTGTGAGTCAGGGTGGCACTTGTGGCCCAAGGAGTAGGGCGCTGGTCCCATATATGGGGTGGTGTGTTCAAGTTCAGCCCTGGCCCAAAAACTGCAAAAAAAAAAAAAAAAAAGACGGAGAGAAGCTTTCAGTCAGCTTGGCACCTGTATCTCAAACAGCTAGGGCGCCAGCCACATAAACTGGAGCTGACAGGTTCAAATCCAGCCTGGGCCCACCAAACAGCAATGACAACTACAACCACAAAATAGCTGGGCATTGTGGCGAGCACCTGTAGTCCCAGCTACTTGGAAGACTGAGGCCAGAGAATTGCTTAACCCCAAGAGTTTGAGGTAGTTATGAGCTGTGATGCCACGGCACTCTACCCAGCCTAGGGGGATAGCTTGAGACTCTGTCTCAAAAGAAAAAAAAAATGAATAAAAAGCAACTATGAATCAGCACTTTTAGGAATGAGAGCACCAAGAGCTCAAAGGAGGTACTCTGCTAAAGCAGTGCTACCAGGCTGTTATTGGTTTCTCCAAAGAAAGTGTAATGAGGCTGATGCTAAGAATGTGGGAGAAAGCAAAGAACTAAAACCAGTGGCTGCTTCAGGAGTTAAGAGCTGTTGCTCAAATCAGCGTGGCAGGAACAGTAGACTCCTGGAAGAAGCAAGTGCCTTCTCTCTCCATCCACTTTTTACCCTCCTTTACTGTCCTCTATTGGCTGAACTATTAGGAGATAGCTGGCAAAGGAGAAATATACTTTGCAGAGCTCTCAGGATCACAAAACTGCGATAAAATATAGTTAACAATAGTCACCACAAGGAATGTAAATTAGCATAGCCGTTATGGAAAACATTATAGAGGTCCCTCAAAAAGTAAAAATAGAATGATTATATGATCAGCAATCTCGTTTGGGGGTGTAAATATAAAAGAAGTAAATCAATATTTCAAAGGGATATCTGCACTGTTATGTTCATTGCAGCATTATTCAGAATAGCCAAGATACAGAATAAGCCTAATTTCCTCTACAAATAAATGGATAAATAAAACGTGGCAAACAGCAGTACCCCCCTACCCAAAGGAATACATTTCAAGGCTCTCACTGGATGCCTGAAACCGTATATGGTACTGAACTTAACAGACTTTTTTTCACCTAATAACCTGACAGCTACTGATAGGCCTCCTAGGTACATAGCATAGACAGCTTGGATACATTAGACAAAGGGATGATTCATGTCCTGGGCTGGACTAAGCAGGACCTGATACTCAGAACAGCATGGAATTTAAAACTTATGAATGATTTATTTCTGAAATTTTCACTTATGATTTCTAGACTATGGTCGATCTCAGGTAATTGAAAAGCTAATCCAGGGACAATGGAGGATTACTATACACACAAGATGGAAAACTATTCAGCCTTAAAAAAGAAGGAAATGAAGCTCATTTACAACAATCTGGATGAATTTGGAAGACATTATGTTAACTGAGATAAACCAGACACAGAAAAGCACATAATGCAAAATCTCACTTCTATGTGAAATCTAATCTAAATTAGATCAGATTAATCTAATGTGGAACCCATAGAAAGAGAGATTAGAATTGTGGTTACCAGGGACTGAGGTGAGAGGGAGTCAATTAAAACTAATAAGAAAAAGTAATAAATGTCATCAAAAACTATAACCCTGAAATGAGGGCCAAAGTAAATTAAAGGGGATTTGTTAGAAGCTAAGGGTGCCATAATTTCAGTTTGTAATCTTATAAAAAGATGACACATTTGATGCTCTCCTTATGTGTCTCTGCAGCTAAAAAACACCATAATAATTAAAGCTTTCTCAGTCTAAGTTTACCTATAAAAATACAATAAAATCAACTATTTGCCTTAATAAGGTAGGAGGTAAGATAAAGTATATAGAGTTTAGTTAATTCAAAAGTTTCATCATTTCTTCCACCATACCTTTCACCAGAGATGTTAATGAGAAGCAAAATGGACCATTAACAGACTGAGAAATATTCAAATGTAAGGAGAAGAGAGGAAATAAAAACAATATGAATAGTCTAGAACTTGATAGTTGGCCTCTGAATAATTAAGTCAATTCTATGAAAGCATCTTCCCTAGAAATTCCTCTTTTTATAGCAGTACACCAAGATGACAATTAATTTCCATAAGGAATGAAGAACAAAACAGATATAATTTCCACAGTGGTTATAAAAAGCCTAATGAAAAGATAAGTTATTTCAGAAGTACAGAAGAACAAAAAGAACAGGAAGAAGACATAAAATACACGAATTTAATCTATTATAATTTGTATATGTTAGTATTCATGTAAAAGGAATTCTAATATAATATCTCTGCTAACATGTCATGAATTAGAACATAAATGTATACACAGAAACTACACTAAGAAAAAAGATGCAGGTACATATAGATACAATTAAGTAAAGTACAGGTACTAGAAATCACATTAAAATTGCTGGCATTAGTTTAAGATGTCATACACATGGTATATGCTCTGACTTTGGTGTGTGACTGTTGCTTTGGGAAATTTGCAAAGGAATAAAGATAGCTTTTGTTTTTGTTAGCTATTGTCTTAAAATACTGTGAAACAAACCAATACAAACCTCAGGTAATTAAAATGAAATTGATTATTTTTATGAACTGACAGATTGGCTGCTTTGACTAATTGAGGGTTGACTCACTGTATAGGATACTGGTGGCTCTGCTTCCCCACCCCTGCAGATGGTGGGGCTCATAATACTTCACCCTGAAGTTCCTTGGGTTGGCTGGAATGATTCTCTTCCACATCTTCCATGCTCTTTTTACCAGTTAAGCCATGTTTATCTACAGCAATGGCTGAGGTACAAAAGGACAAGTGGAAATTCATGATGTGTCTTTTTCAGCTTTATCGAAATATATTTGACAAATAAAAAGTGTCTGTTTCAGGTATGGGAAGTCATGTTTTGATTATATGCATAACCAGTGAAATGATTATCAACATCATGCTAATTACCATATCCATCACTTCACAAATGTTCCTCTTATTTTTGTTTGGTATGGTGAGAACATGTGATATCTACTCTGTTGCAAATTTTAAGTATATCATTTAATATTGTTAACTACAATCACCAGGCTGTACATTAAATCTCCAGAACTTATTTGTCTCGTATACCTGATACTTTATACACTTTGACCACCATCTATTTTCCCCAACCCCACCTCCTGACAAACACCATGAATTTGATTGTTTTAGATTCCACATATAAGTGAGATTGTGCATTATTTGTCTATCTGGACCCAGTTTATCTAACGTAACACAATGTCCTACATTTTCATCAATATTGCTGCAAATGATAAGACTCTCTTCTTCATATGGTTGAATAATATTCCATTGAATTCAACAATTTCTTTATCTTTTAATTTATCAATGAACATTTAGATTTATTCCATGTCTCAGCTATTATGAATAATGCTAAAATGGGCATGGGAGTGCAGTAATTCTTCCTTTGAACATATACCCAGAAATGGGCTTGCTAATCATATGCTAACTCCATTTGTAATTTTTTGAGAAATTTCCATGCTGTGTTTTCCTAATAGTTACACCAATTCACATTTTCATTAACAGTATATGAGGCTTCTCTTTTCTTCACATATTCAAAAAAGCTACTCTTTTGTCTTTTTTATAATAGTAATCCTAACAAATATGAGGTGATATCACATTGTGATTTTGATTTATGTTTTCCTGATCATTAGTGATGCTGAACACCTTTTCATGTGTCTATTGGTAATTTGTGTGTCTTTTATGGAGAAATATCTATTCAGGGCCTTAGCCCACGTTTTAAATCAAGTTATTAGTTTGTGTGTGTATTTGAATTGAGTTCTTCATGTTTCTATATTAATTCCTTATTAAATATATCTGTAGGCAGCACCCCTAGCTCAGTGGGTAGTGCATTGACTACATATACTGAGGGTGGCAGGTTCAAACCCAATCCAGGCCAGCTAAACAACGACAACTGCAACAAAAAATAGCCAGGTATTGTGGCGGATACCTGTAGTTCCAGCTACTTGGGAGTCAGAGAGGCAAGAGAATCACTTAAGTCCAAGAGTTTGAGGTTGCTGTGAGCACTCTACCAAGGGCGACATTGCGAGACTTTGTCTCAAAAACAAAAAAAAATGTATCTGTAACTATTTCCTCTCATTGTGTACATTTCCTGTTCACTCTGTCAATTGTTTTCTTTCTAGAGCAGCAGTTTTTTAATTGATGCAATCCCTCTTGGTTCTTATTTTGATGCCTGTGCTTTTGGTGTCATTTACCAAAAAAAAAAAACTTGCTCTATCAATCTTATGACCAATGTCCCTTATGTTTTATTCTAGTAGTTTTACAGTTTCAAGTCTTATCTTTAAGTCTTTAATCAATATTGAGTTCCTTTTTGAATATATATATACATACACACATATATATAGTATGATATACATATACATATATATACACATAGTGTGATATAAAGGTCCAATTTCATTCTTCTGCAAGTGTTTTATGACAATAATACATTGTTTGATTACTGCAGCTTTGAAATGTATTTTTAAATCAGGTATTATGTTATACCTCAGCATTGTTCTTCTTGCTAAAGATTGCTTTGGATAGTCTTGTGGTTCCATATAAATTTTAGGACATTTACATATTTCTTTTAGAAATTACCTTAAAATTTTGATAGAGATTTTATTGAATCTATAGACTATCTTGGGTAGTATGGATATTCTAACAATGTTAATTTTTCTGATTCATGAACAAGGGACATTTTCCATTTATTTATGTCTTCTTCAATTTTATTTCTTCAATGGTTTGTAGTTTTCAACGTACAGATCTTTCAACTCCTTCCTTTAACTTATGTCTAAGTATTTTGTATGTTTTGATGCCATTGTAAATGTGATTGTTTTCTTTCTTTTTCAGATAATTCTTTGTTAGTATATAAAAAGACACTGATTTTTGTATGTTGATCTTGTATCCTGCAACTTTACTGTAATGATGTGTTAGTCCTAATGATTTTTTGTTGAAGTCTTTGGGATATTTTGCACATAGGTTCATGTTATCCGAAAATAGAGAACTTTTTTTATTTCTTCCTTTTTGTTTTGCATGATTTTGATTTCTTTCTCTTGCTTATGTACTCTGGCTAGGACTTCCAGTGCTGTATTAAATGGAAGTAGCAAGTAAGGGCATCTTTGTCTTGTTCATGATCTTATAAGAAAACTTTAGCTTTTCACAATGGAGTATGACACTATCTGTGGGCTTGTCTTCTAAGGCCTTTATTGTGCTGAAGTACTCCCCTTTTATACCTCATTTGTAGACTTTTTATTAGGAAAGCATGCTGAATTTTTGTTAAGATCTTTTTCTGCATAAGTTGAGATGATCATATAAATTTCACTTTTCACTTTATCATTTTAAAACACAAAATTGCCTTCAGCAATGTGCCATTGGCTAAAACAAGTCATATTTTAAGCCCTATCTAAAGAGCAGGAAAAAGCTTCTACCTATGAAAGGCCATACTAAATGTGTGGTTGCTAGGAAGGGTGAAATATTTGGACCAATCGTTCAATCTATAGCAACCTTTATATATATTTTAGAAAAACAAACAAACAAAAAAAAAAACAGAGAAAAAAAGCCTTATATCTAGTACACAAGAGATGTACTTATTCATTTAGTTATCTAATCTGGCAGAATTTTACAGCGAGAGTTAACAGTGAAGTGCGTCTGTCTAAAACACTGAAATAGAACTTCAAGTAAAAAATAATCAGAAAATTGCTGGTAACAGAAAAAATAAATTGCTAAACATAGGGCAATTAATTCATTGAGGTGAAAAAAGGAAACATTTCTCTGTTTTTGTTTTTTTTTTTAGTATTTATAGGTATTCATAAAACTTTTTTTTTTATTAAATCATGATTGTGTACGTTAGTGCAATCATGGGGCACAATGTGCTGACTTCATATACAACCTAAAATGTTTTCATCGATCTGTTTAACATAACCTTCAAGACTTTCCTTTCTCTTTTTTTTTTTTTTTTTTGGTTGCAGCCAAAATTGTTTGGCGGGCCTGGGCTGGATTATAACCCACCAGCTCAGGTGTATGTGGCTGGTGCTTTAGCTGCTTGAGGCGCAGATGCCGAGCCAACTTCAGACTCTTGGTAGTTTTATTTATTTATTTCGAAGTTTTTGCCCAGGGCTGGGTTTGAACCCGTCACCTCTGGCATATGGGGCCAGCACCCTACTCCTCTGAGCCACAGGTGCTGCCCCAAGGAAACCTTTCTTGACTTGATAGAATACCAGTCTAAGCATGAAGATTATAACAAACAATGAGTCAGTAGATGCAAAGATTAGAGCTGGCATACGTGAGGCCTCTGTGCTAATCAGAAAAAAAGACTTTCTTTCTGGTCAAAGAAAAGACAGACCAGGGTTCAGGATTTGACGAGTGGAGTATGGACTGGATTTCAGCCTTACTGTTTCCTGTCAACTCTTATTGTTTAGGAAAATACAATCCTTGTGGAAGAGACAAAAGCAATGTGTTACCCCAAGACTTTTAATAATTTCATTGATTTGCCTCTCTGTGTTGCTATATCTTATAATTCATATTAATTCACCTTAATAATTCTTTAAAACGGTAACCACCCTTTTCTTCCTTTTTTTTTTTCATTCCTGCCTTTCTTTTACAATGATACACTGAATTCTAACTATGTGTCTGGCATCAATACATAAAGATATGATAGGAACAAAAAGGACAAAATTATTGCTCTGATAGAGTTTAAATGTAGCAAGACAGTGATCAGTACACATAATAAATCAGCAAAATATATAAAGTTCCAGGTGATAAGAGCTATACGCAAGGTTTGGCACCCGTAGCTCAGTAGTCGAGGTGCTGGCCACATACACCAAGGCTGGCAAGTTCAAACCCGGTCCAGGGCTGCTAATCAATAATGACAACTACAACAAAAAAATAGGTGGGTGTTGTGGTGCATGCCTGTAGTCCCAACTACTTGGGAGGCTGAGGCAAATGAATCACTTAAGCCCAAGAGTTTGTGGTTGCTGTGAGCTGTGATGCCACGACATTCTACCAAGAATGACATAGTGAGATTCTGCCTCAAAAAACAAGAGAGAGAGAGAAAGAGAGAGAGAGAGCGCTATACACAAGAGAAAAGAAAGAAAAAAGAAAAGGGCAAGACTATTAAGAGAAACTAACCAGAGCAAATACCTTACAAAAAATTGATTGCCGGGAAGGGGGGGGTGTTTTCTTGTTGTCATTGTATGGAAGAAGATCTTTTTGTTATCATATATGTTTGAACATACTTTTCTCACTGAATATCCAGAGTTGACATTATATAGGAATAAATGAACCCTTCCTTCCATACTTACACCTCAATTCCTATTGGGTGTATGACTTCATTCTTTTTTTTTTTTTGAGACAGAGCCTCAAGCTCTTGCCCTGGGTAGAGTGTCGTGGCTTCACAGCTCATAGCAACCTCCAATTCCTGGGCTCAAGCGAGTCTCCTGCCTCTGCCTCCCAAGTAACTGGGACTACAGGTGCCAGCCACAGCGCCTGGCTATTTTTGTTTGGGTTGTAGCCATCATTGTTGTTAGGTGGGCCCAGGCTGGATTCAAACCCGCCAGCTCAGGTTTACACGGCTGGTGCCTTAGCCCGCTGAGCCACAGGCACCGAGCCTGTATGACTTTATTCTTACTTGGTCTGAGAACAAACCTCAAAGGACTCTCATCAGGAAAAAAAAAAAAAAAAAAAAAAAAACCCTGATAAAACATGTAATAAATACATGCTCTTATATTTTGATAATCTAGGTTCATTTGTTTCTATATAATAGTAAGTGTGATGAAAGAAAAAGAAAGGTCAGCAAAATTTTACTAGAGTTCTTTAAAATAAATATGTGCGGGATATAATATATACCAAAGTTTGCGTAGTTCTTGTAATATTGTTGCCATTTTTAAAATTTAGTATACAATGTGCCTGTTAAGTTAAGCTGAGGACAGGTTTATTTATAACTTTTTTTTTTTTTTTTTTTGGCTGGGGCTGGGTTTGAACCTGCCACCTCCAGCATATGGGACCGGAGCCCTACTCCTTTGAGCCACAGGTGCCACCCTATTTATAACATTTTGTGTTTGCCATAGTGCTTAATAAATAGATTGATAATCTAGAAAACCTTTCCTTTGGCTATGAATTAATCTATGGAGCATTCAAAATGGTTGAATGTGTAGGTTGGGGGATGAGAACATTTGTCACAGTAACAACCCTTGAATGAATTGTGGTCTTAAGTTGTTCTTGCAAGATGTTTATTTTTAAATAGTCCCCATTGGTGGTCCAGTTTTCTCCTTATAAAGGGTTGTTTTAAAATATCAAATACAAAAATACTAAAAATGAAAATATAAAAGTAATTGCTTAACATTCGTGCTTCTATAAACTAGGATAAACACTTTGAAGAGGGTAGGATTGTAATTATCCTACTTAAATAGTTAATTCTTGGTTTTTTAAAACTCTGAACCATTTGAATTTTCTAGCAGTTCAGAGGCACATTCAATGTGCAATTTGTGAAACATACAATGTTATATCCATGAAAATGTTCTTTTTAAAAAGTATTTGGGATCTACATATTTTTAAAACCATGGAATTACACATATAATATTGCCATCCTTTCCCTTGATTTTGTGCATTGCATAACACTGCATACAGTAAAAGAATTTTACTACCCTAATCCCCTGTGATTTCCAAAGCTGGGTTGATAAATGAATTCTGAGAAGAGTAATACATATGTCTCACTTTAAACACCTTAGGTTGGCTTATGAGCAAATGCAAAGGCCAGCTTCCCATCTGCAATTGAAATGAAATGGAATGGAATGGAATCTCTCTCTAGTGAGTTGAAACTTCTCTACTTCCTCTGTTGGATTGTTGGCAACTTTCTAAGTTATTGAGAAACATACCAATAAAAAGTTTGGAGATGAGAAACTTTTGATAGGATACTTTCTTAATCTGTATATGTGCATATAAACACTCAGCCTGACATCTAAGTTCAATAATATTATAATAGCTGTTAACTTCCTATGTATTTATGAGTGTGAACCCTTATATAAATTTTATTATAATAAACAAGCACTAGGTTTCCTACTTGCATCATATAAACTAGGAGTCAATGCACATTTTGTTGTAAAAATTCAGATAGTGTAAGTATTTTAGGCTTGCTGACCAAACAGTCTCTATCTCAAGTAAATACTACTGTTTTAGCATAAAAGCGACATAAACACAACCAATACATTAAAAAATGGGAGGGGGAGTGACTCTGCTTTACTCAATTTTTATTTGCTTAAATGAGTGGTAGGCAGGATTTAGCCCATGGGCTGAAAGTTTACCTCAATACTGACCATGCAAGTTGAACTACAGAATGGTCACAAAATACAGAGTAAATCCAAGGGAAAATTTCTGCATTCATCTCTCAAAAGGCATATCTGTAACATTTTTGAACATTTAGGAATTATTTCTGACTCATTTACAGAAACTAATTATTCATATTTCCATACATTGCATAATAGTTAAATAATGTTAAAATAAGGAATCTTGTTTTTCATTGTTCATGTGAACCAAACACATGAATATAACTAGTTATAGAAATATGTTGTGAATAATTGGAAAGTAACTCCACAAAGAAGTTACTTTTCCTTCTTCCAAAGGGAACTAATTCAAAGCTAAGTCTTTGTTTCAATCTAGAACTGACTTATACATTTTATTAAGTTATTAATAAGATTAATCTGTAAAATGGAGAAGATATGAGCTTCATTTTATTTACTATTAAAATGAGAAGAATACTTGCATAAAAACCTCTAGTGAAGATCAGGCACCATAGTTTACACCTATAATCCTAGCACTCTGGGAAGCCAAGTCGGGTGGATTACCTGAGCTCACAGGTTTGAGACCAGCCTAAACAAGGGTGAGATCCCCATCTCTAAAAATAGTTGGGTGTTGAGGCTGGTGCCTATAGTCCCAGCTACTTGGTAGGCTGGGGCAAGAGAATCTTTTAAATCCAAGAGTTTGAGGTTGCTATGACACCAAAGCCCTGTACCAAGGGTGACAAAGTGAGACTCTGTCTAAAAAAAAAAAAAAACCCTTCAGTAAAGAAAGTAAAAATCAAAAAATATCAGCCTAGTTCTCTCAAGCTAAGAGGTCATGTTTAATTTTTTTAGTGTGACCTTTCAGAATATTTTGATGGCTCTGTCTTAAAAGCAGGTTTGTGTCAGCAAGATCCTCCAATTTATTAAAGCAAAAATATTCATCTTAAATATTTGAAAGAATAATGTCACAGAATTGACATTGCTGGTAAAAGCCTGCATGAATCAAATAAAAAATGATTAGAAAGCACTTTATAAGCAAAGTGCTGTCTAAAAGTTTAATAATATTTCTGCTAATGGCTTTCCTCTCCTAGAATTCCACCTCAGTCATTTGATATTTTTTTTAATGTATCACCCATACATTTTAGCTCATCTGGTCTTTCTTAGATGTCATTCAATGAGTTAGGACCATTTGGCAGGCAGCCATATCCTACCTGTAAAAAAGAGTACTAATTTTATTTAAGTTCTGTACCTTAAAGATGGAATTGCCAACTGTGTGTTAGACAAGGTACACGTGCAAGGCTTTTCAGAGTAACTCTCATAACGGATATGTTTATTTTTCATAGCATGAATTGTGATGACAACTAAATCTATGAACACAACCACTGACCACTTCTAATAAGGCCATGCCTCAAATAGATATCCCATCTAGCTTACTTTTAACAAATCCTTGAATCACTAATGTATAACTCATTGATTCTACCTCCATGTTTTATTGCTTCTAGTTAAAGCAGCAAGCTTCTTTTCTCAGATGGTGAAAAATGAAAAATAGATTTTCAAGAGCAAAGTACATTTGGGAGTGCAAACCAAAGTCAGATCATAGAAGAATCTCTTTGATCCTAATTCCCAGAATCACAGACAGGTGTTGGACCTTCTTAACTCTGCTGATATTAACTAGGCAAGACAAGAGGTGACTTGTACGGCCAGCCTGTGCCATTCCAGAGTCTCTCCTACAGCAATTCTTTAGCCTGTCACAGAATATAAAAACCCACAGAGAGCAAAAGGATAAGCATTCCTCATGCTTTAATGCAAAATGGAGACAACTATTAATGATGAGTTTATTTTGCAAACTTCATTTAGCAGGTTTTTCAACAATGTATACATGCCATTTCCTGAAAGTCACAGATAAAGTATTAGATTTCTTTCAGGCCCAACTAAATAGCTTTTTCTGAAACATTGTTGAGAAATGTAGATGTACAAAACTTGAACTATGTTAGAGGAAACAGCAGAATTAAGTTCATTGTCTGTGGAAGTAGTTTAGGATTACAGAGTTACATGAGTAAATAAAAACTTATATAGCTGCTAGGTATACCTTTAACCATAGTTTTCACTACATGCAAATGATACACCAGCATGTAAACTATAAATGTGCACCTTAATATAACTTAATTGATAATCTAATATAATATGTTACAATTCAATATTATAAGACTAAAATTTTGGAATTAAAAATACAAAAATTATATTTAAACCCCTTTTCCAGCATTTACTAACTTTATGTCTAACTTAAATAATTATATGCCTCAATGTCCAAATTTATAAAATGAGGATAATAAATGTACCTAACTTATAGAATTATTGTGAGGTGTAGATAAAATATTTATATAGCTCCTAGGGCAGAGACTCATGCCCATTAGGCACTGAATTTCTGAAATCTTCTTAGATTAGATCAGAGAAAAATGAATTTATTAGACATTATTCTCAGGCCAGGCATGATGGTTCACATCTATAATCTTAACATTTTGGCAGTCTAAGGTGGAAGGATTACTTGAAGCCAAAAGTTCAAGACCAGCCTGAGAAACATAGTGAGACGCATAGTGAGCTCAATTGTTGCAAGCGTCATCTTAAAATGTCTAGTATGGTTAAATTCTTTTCTCCAGTAAATTGAACATCACAGTAAAAAGGGATATCTCACACTGTTCATGTATTTTTCATTGTGTTTAGTGCAATATCACTCACCTTGAATAACACTATGGGACCTATACAAAGTGCCACTAACCATGCTGGAAGTGCTCCCAGGAAGCAGAGGAAAGTTGTGACATTACAAGAAAAAGCTGACTTGCTTAATAAGTACCTTAGATTGATGTCTACAGCTATGGTTGCCCATCATTTCAAGTAAATACATCTAACATAGGGATCATTGTAAAAAAAATAAAAGGAAAAGGAAATTTGTGAAGTCATCACTGTAGCTATGCCCCTATGTTCAAAAAATCTTGCTGTTTTTGTGAAATAACTTTTACCTTATATTGGAAACATAGCTTTTATGTGGGTTTAAGATTGCTATAAGAAAGGCATACCAATAGACTCTAATATGACTTGAGAAAAAGTAGAGTCATTATATGATAATGTAAGGATATGACAAGCAGAAGGAGGCTCAGGTTCTCAAGCTGGAGCATTTAATGTCAGCCAAGGATGGTTTGATAATTTTATAAAGAAGATTGGCTCAATGTCAAGATAACAGGAAACATAGTGTCTGCTAACCAAGAGGCAACAGATGGGTTCCAAGACACAATTAAGAAAACCATTGAGGAGAAAGGATATCTATATGAAAGTGCTTTTACTGCTGATGGAAAAAAACCCTATTCTGAGAGATAAAAATGGACATTTAAAAGAAGCAAGAACCAGGATTTAAAGCAGAAAGGAATAGACTTACTCTTTTTGTCCAAAAGTAGTCAAAGTTAGGACCAGAGTTCCCTCTATCTACAAATCCTCTAACCTGAAGACCTAAAAGGGGAAAAAAAAAATTAGCTGCTACCCTTTGTGTTATAGGAGAAGGCCTGGGCAACAAGAATCCCTAGTCCTGGATTGGTTCCACTAATGCTTTGTCTTTGAAGTCAGTACATATCTTTCAAGTAAGGGACTATGTTTTAGAATAATTTTGATATTGAAATATGTCCTTGCTACCCAGCGCTCCATAAGTTCATTACCACAGTGTTTTACTGGCCTCTAAACACAATCTTCATTTCAGCTTCTAAATCAGGCAGTCATAAGGACCTTTAAGGGTCATCACACATAGTATTATGGGAAAAAAATGTCAATGCTATAGAGAACATCATGAAAATCTAAAACGAGTACACCATTGAAGATACCATTATTGTTATAGAAAAAACTATAAGAACTATCAATCCTAGAACAATAAATTCCTGCTGGATAAAATTATGCCTAGGAGTTTCACATGACTTCATGGGAATTACAACAGAGCCAATAAAGGAAATGATGAAAGAGATTGTGGACATGGCAAAAAAGATGGGTGTGAAAGATTTCAAAATATGGATCTTAGAGAAATATCAGAGGAATTAACAAACAACGATGACAGACATGAGTGCTTATGAACCATTGCCAGATGACAAGGAATAGGAAATAGAAGCAGCAGTGCCAGAAAACAAATTGACATTAGACAATCTGGCAGAAGTGTTTTGAATATTCAAGACTGTTTTTGCCTTTTTTTCTTTCTTTCTTTTTTTTTTTTTTTTTTTTTTTTGAGACACAGTCTCACTTTGTTGCCCTCAGTAGAGTGCCAGGGTGTTGTAGCTCATAACAACCTCAAACACTTGGGCTCCAACAATCCTCTTGCCTCAGCCTCCTGAGTAGCTGGGGCTATACAAGCCTGCCACAATGCCTGACTATTTTTTATTTATTATTTTTTTGGGGGGAGTATGATAATTTTATTTTATTTTATTTTATTTTTTTATTGTTGGGGATTCATTGAGGGTATAAGAAACCAGGTTACACTGATTGCATTTTGCCTGGCTATTTGTTTAAAGATGAAGTCTTGCTCTTGTTCCAGCTGTTATCAACGTCCTGAGCTGAAGCAATCCATCCGCCTGAGTCTAACAGAGTGCCAGGATTACAAGTGCAAACCACCACCAGGCCAGCTTTTGACTTCTTTTATGACATGAACCCTCCTATGACAGAGGCACTGAACTAAAGGAAGTGAAAGAAGGACTGATACCATATAAAAACATTTTTTTAGAGAAATGCAAAAGCAAAACAGGTAAAAATTCCAGTGTAATTCCCTAAGGTTACACTGAGTGTGCCCGCTTCTCCAGCTTCCTCTTCCACAGCTGCCACCCTGAGATAGCAAGACCAACCCCACCTCTTTCTCTTCCACTGCCTACTTACAATGAAGACAATGAAAATGAGCACCTTTATGATGATCCACTTCCACTTAATGAATAGTAAATACATTTTCTCTTCCTTATGATTTTATTAACATTATTTCTCCATAGCTTGCTTTATTGTAAGAATACAATATATGTGTAAAATATCAATAACCCACAAAACATTGTGAAACTTGACTGTTAATTCTATCAGAAAGGCTTCTGGACAATAGTCGGCTATTGTTAGTTAAGATTTTAGAGAGCCAAAACTTGTATGTGGATTTTCACCTACCCAAAAGTTTGGCTGCCCTAATTCCCACATTGTTCAAGGGTCAACTGAAGTTTTAGTCAAGGAAAAAATGCTAAACCAAAATTTAGACGATATCTATTACTTCTTAACAAACAAATATTTTATAAATTCCATTAAGCTATTTCCATACTAAGACTGATGACTGATTTCCTTTTAAGTAACTACCTTTGCAATACTTAATAGATATTAGATATTATTAAAGATATTTGCCTATCCCTTAAATTTTAGCATGTAATGTGATATTTAGAAATTCAACCTGCCTCCATAGTCAAGATATTTAATTTTGGTCTGAAGGATTTATTTTACACACACAATAGCATGGATCAAACGTTGATTCTTTTACCTTCCATTGAGTTTGCATGAACTAATTACAGAACTCCTACCTACTATTACTAAAGTCTCTAAAATATGCCTCATGAATTCCTAGCAATTTTTTCAAGAACTTAAGATTTTAGAATAACTTTTACCTCATTCCTCGTATATCTTAGCTCTGTAATTTTCTCACTTCTTAATGTAAGAGTACCACACAGTTGTTACTTCTGAAGAGACATAAAAGAGGGGAAAACACCAGCAACAATGGCAAAAATGGTAATGTGAAAGTCAGAAATAATATAATATTACCCTGAGAAGCTACTTTGTTAATGCTACAAAAATAATCTTATTTTACCTAATACTTTACAGATGTCTTTGCAACCTTACAATTCCATGTTTGTAGAGTCCTTCCTCCAGTGTCTAAGGGCCTACCAGGTGGTACACCGAGGTCGACTTGCTGATGGTGACATTCGCAGGGCTCGTTTTGGCCATGCTTTGCATCACAGTTCAGGTAACTCGAACACCCTTTTCTCTCAGTCTGAATTTAAGACTTGACTTAGAGGTCACCTTTTCCTTGAAAACATGCCTCACCCTTCTCTGCTTCCCTGTAATATTCCATACAAGCCTGTAGCATAGTATGTGTGACAGTTTCATCATGAACTTATGCCCAGACACGAACACAGTACCTGGAACATGTGGAGACAATATCCAAGTTTATGAACAGATAAATTAATGAATGAATTAAAGAGCTTCAGTGACAAGTAAGACATATGACTGGCTAATATATATCATGGAAACAAACAGTCATGGGCATCACTATTTCCTTTTAATAGCTTTTCATCTTTTCATAATTATTTAAAAGATCATCCCAGTATAGAAACTTTAGTATTTATCAACTTCATGATAACTATAAATTCAATGACCAATATTTTCAGAGCACCCATAAATGTGAGGTTCATAAAAGAGAAAAAAAATTAAGAATGGCCAGTCAGAAAATAGAAACTGGAAGAAAATGAGTTCTGGTCTAGCTGAGTTAATGGTAATATATGGCTCCAATCAATTTCCCTTTCCTCTAAGCCAAGGCTCTGATTTTGTCATTCTGATTGCTAAGTGCATGATAGTTTGCTGGTTACCTTGATGAGTCTGACACAGCACACACCCAAGCATTGCTAATCTTTCGCTCCTAAAGCCTGTACCAGTGTACACAGCAAACAAGTTTGGTCTCCCGAGAAGACCTTTTAATCTTTTCCATTTTATATTCATATTCCACATCATTATAGAGAAGCATTTTCTTCTATTGAGCATACCCAACATGTTACTCGGTTGCCACTAAGTCATTAGAAATAATATTAATATAACAAGCATTAAGCTTGAAGATCAATAGTATTATCATTCTTGATTAAATGAAATTTAAAAACTCAAATAACTCATCCTTTATATAATATTTACATAAAATAACCCTATGGGATCCCAAAGAAAGTACACAGCTTTCTTTCTCTGTTACTTCAAGGAGGTTTCACATTTATTTTATAATGTTCCTATGAGTTGTAAAGGTGTAAACTGATTGCTTTTCTGAGATCAGTTCAGATTTGCTCCCAAGTGCATTATATTCTCGATGAGAACTAATGGAAAATGTTATTTTATTTTTACGGAATAGCCACTTATTTTTCCCCTTGTTTTACTATGTTGTCTAATGAGTCTCAACCCACCTTTCAATTTACGTGACAGTGTTGACTGCTTGACCTGAGCATCTGCTTCCAAGTACTTCGCCATGAGCCCCGATCCTGTGTGAGACAATGATAAATTCCATCTGAGATACAAGGGATGAGAGGCAATTTGAAAAATATATATTTTCCTGTGTTCTCCCTTTCTTCTGAGAAGTCTTTCTATTTCTCAGTTGATTTGATTGATTCTGAACTACTTTAAACTCAAGGTCCAGAGCAGCAAGCAGAGAAAAAAAATGATAGAGATATATTTAAAATGTACCTTGGTTTTATCTTCTGATTCATTCAATAGGAAAGTTCTTTTATGGATAAAATTTCCCTTTCATACGCTGTAGCACTCTCAGTTGCTGCTGGAGTGCAGCATTACAAAAAGGAATCTGGTGAAATACTGACAATTTAATACACTCAATGTAAAAGAAGTAAATATTGAACAGGAAGGGTTGGACCTTTATTTGTGGTGTTTCTGTGGTATCTTTTTATCTCTCATGTTTGTGTGTGCGCACGCATGTGTGTGTTTCTTAATTAGTTTGATAAATAGATTAGAAAGCTTTAACTCTGGGCTCGGCACCTGTGGCTCAACGGGCTAAGGCGCCAGCCATGTACACCTGAGCTGGCGGGTTTGAATCCAGCCCAGGCCTGTCAAACAATGACGGCTGCAACCAAAAAATAGCCGGGCGTTGTGGCGGGCGCCTGTAGTCCCAGCTACTTGGGAGGCAGAGGCAGGAGACTCACTTGAGCCCAGGAATTGGAGATTGCTGTGAGCTGTGATGCCACAGCACTCTATCCAGGGTGACAGCTTGAGGCTCTGTCTC
>CAUYON010120486.1:0-20232 GCA_963573935.1 Arctocebus calabarensis
CAATGTGCTGGCTTCATATACAATCTGAAACATTTTCATCAAACTGTTTAACATAGCCTTCATGGCACTTTCCTAGTTATGGAATGAAGACATTTGTATTCTGCATTTAGTAAGTTTCTTCTGTACCCTTCTAAGATGCACCATAGATGTGATCCCACCAATTACCCTCCCTCCACCCATCCTCCTCCCTCCCCTCCCCTCCAGTGCCCCTTTCCCCATATTCTTGTGCTTTAATTGGGTTTTAGCCTTCTTGCTTTTATTTTTAAACGTGATTTTACAGGGGTTACCCTTCTATCTACATAGGTTAATGGTCAGGCAAAGATTGCTTAGATATTGTGCTAAAACTCAGTGAACCAGTAAAGCTTCAGTCATCTGTCAGTAGAGCTCTATGGGATGAAGAGCAAATTCTAAGTTCAGGCATGTTTGAAGTCTGCCTTTGATTTTAATTTGTGTCTCTTCTGCATGTGTGTGCAACTTCCAGTAAGTCGGGAATGTATGGAAATCTCATCTTTTGCTGTCTCATTTCTCAGATCTTCCTAACCCCCACCACTATTTTGAGGAGGAGGGGGCTAAGGGCAACCCAGGGAATAATGCTATAGATTCTCATTGTTCTTACTCTAAGATTAGTCATTTTCATGAATAGACAGTTAGCAAATTGTTTTTTGCTTTTGGCCAATTTTCAGAGTTCTGTTTTTTGTTGTTGTTTTTGTTTTTTATTATTTGTTTAGTTCAACAGCTTTTGGGGGATACAGAACTTGCCAACCTGCTCACTCCATCTCCTACCTCACTTGTTAGAGTTAAAATTCACAAATTATCAATTATTACTAAGATGATTGCCAAAATGATTTTTAAATCCATAATTTGTTTGTTGAAATTGTACTCAAGAAATGTCCCTTCTTTCCCATTTATTTATAAATTCCTTTATGTATAATATTTATCCAATATAAATTTATAAGTTTTTAATTTATTAGATGATTATAGTCTACTTCTCTACTGGTCAAATAGGAGCCCCTCATGCTATTTCCCATGTCCTCCAGACTCATTTACATCATTTTTTGATTTCTTTAAGTTATAGTACAATTATAGTTGTCAAGCTTATCTAATACATTCTCTTTCCCAGCTCTAGAATCAGGCACATTTCCAAGAAGCACTGCCTTATCTGAGAGAAAAATAAGGTTCAGAAAGCATGATCTGAGTTCTAAGTGATCTCATTGCTTTCAAGGCATCATTATTTGTAGTCTTCTGTAGATTGAATTTGTGCTTCCAAAATTCATATGTTGGATCCCTAGTCTCCAATGTGACTGTATTTGGAGGCAGGGTCTGTAGATGGTAATTAGGGTTAAATAAGGGGATAGGGGGCACTAATCCAAAAACACTGGTGACTAGTAATACTAAGAAGAGACATCAGAGTTCTCCTCCCATATGAAGTCACAGTAAGAATACAGCTATCTGCAGCCAGGAAGAAAGCTATTACAGGAAACCAAATGAGCTTGCATCTTGATCTTTGATTTTCCAACCTCCAGAACTGTGAGAAATAAATATCTATGGTTTAAGCCACCCAGTCTGTGGCATTTTAGGGCAGCCCGAGCTGACTAAGACATTGTCATCTCAGCAGAGATCTGGAACAAAAATACACATGAATGCACACACACACATATATATTACATACGTAAACACATTTATGTGTATTCAATATCTAGCTATATATCCATATCTATTGATATATATTTATCCATCTATATATTTATTTATCTATTTATAATATTCTGAGTTCATTAAGTTAAAGAAAAATTTATATAGAGACATGACAATTAAATGAAATTCGTGACCTTTGACTGGACACTGAGTGAGAAGGAAAAGTTACTACTATAATATTTTTGAGACAATTGGCAATATTTGACTACAAACTTTGTATAATATAATATTGTTATGTTTTGATTTGATAATTATACTTAGTTACATAATAGAATATTTTTGTTCTTAGAAAATACATGCTGATAAATTTAGGGGAAAAAGGGTATGATATCTGCAGTTCAGAAAAAAGGGAGAAGGTAATGAAGTAAATGCTAAATGAATTATTTGATACTTTAGGTGCTAATATCCTCTAACTACACCCAGCCATGGAACGGGTCCAACAGCAAAGGTGCATACTTTGGCAATTCAGATAGCTAAGTGTGGGGTTATATATTTATGTGCTCAAAAAATTAGTCTCATTTGGACAGCTCTCCAGTAGACTTTCTCCATAGCTCATCAAGTTTCTATATAAACTCTGCCTCCAGGTGCTGAGAATACAAAAGAGAAACATTTCATTCTTCCCCAGGGCCTATATTTTTTAATATCAAAAAATAATGTAAAGAGTAAAGGCAAAGGAAGAGGGAATTCAGGTAACTGTTTAAAAGCTATGTCAGTTTCATATATGATAAATACTGAAGGTACATATCATATATTGCTCTCCAATTAGCTCACTGAGATTCTTTCTATGAGAAAAGTCTAGGCTATCCAAACTACTTTGAGAACACACTGTCTTCTCCCAGCTTACTATGTTATTCCTATTACTCCAGAAAAAATTCTGAAACATAATTTATTCAACCAATATTTATAGAGCAACTAAAATGCCCAAAGTATAGTACAAGTGGCTAAGGATACACTTAAATAAGTGTATCTGCCCTTTGCCTATGAGTTTGATCATTTGGTATGGCCAGGAAACTTGTAGGAAGTGGATATTATACACATTTTCATTCTCTCACCTTTGCATGTGGTCTTTATTTCATTAGGGAAGTATAGTACAACTGGCGAAGGATACACTTAAATAAGTGTATCTGCCCTTCGCAGATGAGTTTGATCATTTAGTATGGCCAGGAAACTTGTAGGAAGTGGATGTTATACACATTTTCATTCTCTCACCTATGCGTGTGGTCCCTTATTTTATTCATATTCAATTACTTGAAAATCTTGAAAGAAATAATTTTTGCCTAACCTTATACCCTTACCAGATTAACTCAATTTCATCTGTCAAAAATAATTATTTGATTGAGAAATTATTAACTGCGGCTCAGTGCCTGTGGTTCAATGGGCTAAGGCACCAACAGCCATGTACACCTGAGCTGGCGTGTTCGAATCCAGCCTGGGCCCGCCAAACAACAATGCCGGCTGCAACCAGAAAACAGCTGGGCGTTGTGGCGGACGCCTGTAGTCCCAGCTACTTGGGAGGCAGAGGCAAGAGACTCGCTTGAGCCCAGGAATCGGAGGTTGCGGTGAGCAGTGGATGCCACAGCACTCTATCCAGGGTGACACCTTGAGGCTCTGTCTCAAAAAAAAAAAAAGAGAGAGAGAGAAATTATTAACTGCTATGCATCAAATCAAACCTCACAAAGCATCCGAGATGGTTTCCATTAATCACCTACATTTTCCAGTTGAAGAAAGTGAAACTCAGATAATTTGAGAAACTGAAATTTGACTAATTTTGAAAAGGGCATTGTCAATAAAATCTGCAGGATTTAGCAAAGAATCTAATGAAATACAATTAAGAGATCAGTAAATGTCAGTTGATTAAAGATAAGAAGATGATTTCTCATGTGCTTTACCTGCCATCTTTGGATTTCCATTAGCTTATAGATCTCTAAACATACTGCCACAGAGACACCCATATTTCAAAATCTCTATAGTTTTTCAACTCAAAATAAAGCCCAGATATATTTAGAAAATCAGTGTGGGTTTTACAGAAATTCAGATTCAGCACCTACCTCATTGCAATGATTTCCCTTCAGACTTAGAGGAGAGAGAGCTCGCAACTCTTCAGATTAAAAAGTCCAATGACCTTGGGGAACCCTTACTGCTTATCCATGGTTTATTGTATTATATTTCTCACGTCAGTGCAGGAGTAGAATTGACTAGAACAGGGAGAATACCTTATGCTATAAAGTGGAGCTGGATCACCAGGCCTCTTAAACACTATGATCAGAACCAATGCCTGAATAATGTATCTCCTTCTTTAGGGCATGTCCCACAATGCATGTATGGTCTTCTCACTTTAGGGCTGGATTGCAGTTCATTTGACTGGACCATCTGAACTGCACAAGGAATGAATTTCAAATGTAGAGGTAAATCTTATAATACTGGGTCAGCGTTACTTGAGGTACAAAAGCCATAAGTCACGGCTTGGTGCCTGTGACTCAATGGGCTAAGGCGCCAGCCACGTACACCTGAGCTGGCGGGTTCGAATCCAGCCGGGAGCCCGCCAAACAACAATGACGGCTGCAACTAAAATAATGGCTAGGTGTTGTGGCGGGCGCCTATAGTCCCAGCTACCTGGGAGGTGGAGGCAGGAGCCTCATTTGAGCCCAGGAATTAGAGGTTGCTGTGAGCTGTGATGCCACAGCACCCTATCCAGGGTGACAACTTGAGGCTCTGTCTCAAAAAAAAAAAAAAGCCAGAAGTCCCAGGTCAAGTCTACTCTGCATCTTGCCTGTAAAGTAGGGAAAGAGTAAAGAGCTCAAGGTGAAGATTACAAGAGAAATACTGAATGGGCTTGGGAGAGGAAGGACTACTTGTTATCCTAATGCTCTCAGAATCAAATACCTACTGAATAAACAGAAGTTGGGTGTCTGGTGTAATTTTTTACACTCCACTGGAGCTTAATTACATCTTTTTCATTTTATGTTAATATTTAAATTATAGATAATCTTTTCTAAGGTGTTTTCACACAAGATGCAAGAGTTGCTCTGGATTTGTAAATAGTAATGATGCTTAGCACTCTTTGAAACACTCAGGGGAAACAAGGTTCACAAACAGGAAGCCTTTCTTTCACTTAGCAGATTCACAGGAGGGTTTCTGACTTGTGTGTGGCTGGTCATTCATTTCTACTATAGTGAGAAGATAGCCTAATATGAGCATATGAGCAGATAGAACACAGGGTCCTTCATGGTTTGCCCAAGTAGGAGGCCTGTTAATCAGAGTAAGAAGCTATTTTTCAGCTGCATTGGGAAGAGAGAGGGACTGAGGATCATAGAAAAAATGTTCTTGTGTTTCTTACTCCTCTCAACCATCTGATTACTGAGTGATGTCCAGGAAGTTACAAGATGATTGGAGATTTTCCGCAGTAGGGTCTGATGCAGCTTCAGGGAGGGTCCCTGGGGAAGGTTCTCTGGCCTCTAGCCTGATTATGACAGATAATGGAATTTCCCATAATTTTGGCCATTTCAAGAGAATTTCTCAGTTCTTGTAAGGGAATGAATTGTTAAATCACTGGCTCTCCTTACTGTAATTCACTCTCTTCCTTTCAATAAACAAGTATCTAGAATCCAGGGTCCAAAAAGAACAAAAAATTTTTGGTTGTTGGTAGTTGTTTTCTATCTCTGTCATGTATATTCAGTTAGCAGTTTGAGAGCCCTTTAGTGTCAAACATGGTTAGTGTCCCACCTAATTATCTACAAGGTTCATCTGCTGTTACCCTGTAATAGGCTTATTAAATATCCTCCATAAACTGTAATCAAGTTTCCCTGTGTTCTACTTTATGGATGACAAGGCCTAGCCCTGGGGCTATATAACTTGCATAAAGAAACAAAGCTAATATAACAGAGCTGGGACTCTAAAAACAGCACTTAAGTTCAGAACTTTGTTGGATTTGACCCAACCTATTGGCATTTTCTGGTTTACCAACCTATTGGTAAACAAGATCTGATTGTTTTAGTTGGCAGCAAGCTAAATACAAGCCAACACTTCATTAATAGTTCTTAAAAGGTGACATTCTCAGTATTTATTCATTCTTAGGCAAATTGGTATTAAATTTGTTATGTTGATTTCATCTTGGGGCTTCTTCATTAAGATGTACTTGACAAGAAGCTGTAGACCTCAAAAATGTGCCCTAAAATGGGAAGGGATGAAGAATGTAGGCATTGCAGAAGTAATTAAAGAATTCAAGGGAATATATATGCTTTAGATGAAAAGAACTAGATGACATATAATTACCAGAATCATTTTTTTTTTTTGAGACAGAGTCACACTCTGTCACCCTGGCTAGAAGCTGTAGTATCATAATTCACAACAACTTCAAACTCTTGGGCTCAAGAGTTCCTCTTGCCTTAGCTCCCCAAGTAACTGGAATTATAGGCACCCTTCATGACACCCAACTAGTTTTTCTACTTTTTGGTAGAAACAGAGTCTTTGACCTGTTGCTCAGGCTGATCCCCAACTCCTGAGTTTAGGCTAAATATATCCACCTTGGCCGCCTAGAGTGCTAGGATTACAAGAGTGAGCCACCACCAGAAGGAGTTCTTATTTGGAAAAAATTAACTGATGAAGGAAAAAGACTGGCAGAATGGAGAAATCCAGCAAAGGTCTACACCAATTGTCCAAGATTAACATCACCAGAAATAAGTCATATTAGAAATCATGCTCCCACTGATATGACTCAGTGAAAAGGGCACATCACATCAGTGGTATTCTTTCATGAAACCCATACTAACTTGAAAATGTCAGGCAAACTCAAATTGAAGGACTTACTGCAAAATGACTACTACTCTTCAAAAGTGTCAAAGTCATAACAGGTAAGGAGAGACCAAGAAATTTTTGCAGATTGGAAGAAACTAGGCAATATGATGATTAAATGCAATGTGGTATTTCAGACAGAGCTAAGGAGCAGAAAAAAGACATTACTGAAAAAAACAGGGACATAAAAAGTAGATCTGTAGTTTACTGTATATAGTATTGTACTAATGTTAATTTCTGAGTTGTGATAAATATATCATAGTTATGCAAAAGTTTAAAATTAGAGGAAGCTGGGTGAAAGGTATACATGGAAATACTCAGTACTCTTTCAAATGTTTTGTAAATCTAAAATTATTTCAAAATACCCAGTTTAAAAATATTTTTATTTTTGAAAACAAAAAAACAATAAAAAGGAGCTATGCTGTATCAGTGTTTTGTGAATGTCCTTTTTTCTAATTAAACATGAGCAATGAATATTTATTAATTGTGTATTGATATTATATGTAAAGCCCCACTTCAAGTGCTTTACACATTGTATTTAACATTAAAGCCTGATAACTCTTGGAAGTAAGTGCTATTCTAATTCTGATTTTTCCAGTTAATAAAATAACAACTGAGACCCAGAAACTTAATGTTTTAAAAGTCCACAAAGTTTATAAATTAAGATCATAGATTCAAGTCCTGGCAGTTTGACTCAATAGCAAAATAGAGTAAATATAATTCTACCTTCTAGGACAATCCACTGAGTGGGATGGAATAGGCACATGGCCCAAGAAACCCACTATTGTACACATGTAACCAATTATCCACTTCCTTACTAATAGGATTACTAGCAGAATACTGTAATCCATCCTCTTCTTACAAGTAATAAGATTTTTAGCTTAGTATATGCATCAGCTATATTTTTTAACATTTGGTACAACTATGTGTGGTCTTGTGCCTAGGTCTTCCCAGGAAGAGTTATGCTGCTGGCTCCTTCTTTGCACAATCCAAGTTCTTTCCCCTTCCACGCAATAGCTACAGATTATTAACACTCCCTTTGGGGAAGCAGAATCACAGCACTGACATGCAGCACCAAATAAGACTGTTATGAAAGTGAAAAATAGGGCAGTGCCTATGGCTCAAAGGAGTAGGGCGCTAGGCCCATATGCTGGACGTGGTGGGTTCAAACCTAGCCCCAGCCAAAAACTGCAAAAAAAAAAAAAGTGAAAAATTAATATATTTCGTTATTGAGCCTTATCCACTTTTTTGTCTTTGATTCAGCAGTGGAGTAAACTATTAGATTTTTTTAAAAGTGCCTGGGAGAAAGGAGAGATACAGGTCATTTATGGAAAAAGACTAGAGATAAGAATGATAAACACATGAATGAAATTGAGTAAAGACTAGAATGTTCAGGGCTGGGCAGTGTGGCTCATGCCTGTAGTCCTGACACTCTGGGGCTGAGGTGGGTCAAGATTGCTTAAGCTTATGAGTTTGAGACCAACCTGAGCAGAAAAGTGAGACCCTGTCTCTACTAAAAATGGAAAAAGGGAGGCAGAAGGATTGCTTGAGCCTGAGCTGGAGGTTGCTGTGAGCTATGACAGCACAGTGCTCTACCCAAGGTGACAGCTTGAGACTCTGTCTCAAAAAAAAAAAAAAGACTAGAATGCTCAGACAATGGTAAAATGCACACACACATTCGTTTGCTGGGGCCTAAGCTACATGGTAAGAAAGTTGAGTCCAGTTGTGGAGGATCTTATATTCCATGTTAAGTACTGTGGCATTTTAAACTAGAGATAGGCAGTTTTTGTGAAATACCTAACACCATGACCAGAACATAGAATAGTATAGGCTAGGCAGCTCTAACAAAGAGGCCTAAAAATATGGTAACTAATAAAGAGAAATGTGCAGGGGCAAGAAGTGGCCTCAGATCTAGAAGTACTCCAAAAATCCTGGGTAGAAAGAAGCTCTCCTTCCTCTAATCAAGGCTTCTCAGAAAGATGACCTCACTTTCTGCCACCTGTGGCTCAATATCAGAGAATGCATTTTCCCTTTAGCCAAGTACATGGATTAGAATGGCTCCTTTCCACAAACATTCCCATGGAAAACTGGTTAACATTTTGTCACATTGCTACAGTTTACAGTACAAGAAATTAAGAAACATAACCTCTAGCTGAAGAGTCATGTGCTCAGAAATATGAGAATACATCTAGGGAGTCAGCAACAAGTCCTTATCACATGTACTTCCTTAAAATGCACATTCTTGAAACCACATATTGCTTTCGGGAGAGGAAATAGGACAAATAATTCAACTAGGACTTCATCAGGATAACAAAAGTGTGTTTGGTGTTTTGAGTCATTAATTGCATAAAAAGAGAAAAAGTTCCACAGAGAATTCTTTATAAGACAATACTTTTATGAGAGTCTCAAAGTTATTTATTATCAATTTTATTTTTAGTATAAACAAATAATGAGGGTCTTAGAAGCACCTTATTGCCTAAGACATAGTGTCACAGGAATTCTTTCCTGAACTGGCTCAGCCACTCTCAAACTGAAGTTACTGGGCAGGTTTCTTGGGTCTTCTCTCCTACCACCTTGACGAGAGGTGAATGATCCTCTCCAGTTCCAGCTTCCTCCCCTCTCAGAGTTTTTTTGCCAGGAAATTGAAAAAGGCGACCTGAAACACAAAGAACATTTCTTAGCAATCGCTTAATGGAGCAAAATCATAGAACCTGGCTTAGGCAGAAACAGTGTCAACGAACTCAGATTACAAATATTTCCAAACATCAGCAAATATCTGAGAACATTTATGTCAGGACAGAACCATGTGGTTCATGGGCCACAGTCTGATAAATATCACAGGCACCGATTGCCAGACACTGTATATAGAACTCCTTGCATAATTACTAATAGCAAAGATGGAAGAGTGGAGAATGGTGGATTTCATGTCGGAAAGTATGAATACGATGAATTTCCAAAAATTCTTTCACAAGAAAGGGAATTTAGGAAAATATAGCTCCAGATCCAATGATAGATAGATAAGTCTTTCTCTGAGGCACTTCTCTAATTTGCAAAAATTTCCATATGAATAATCCCAACTTTATTAGTTTATCCCCAACGGAGAGATTAGTTACTTCAGATCCAAGAATTAAAACCAAATTATTCCCATCTCACTCCTACTGCCAAAAGAAAAAGATGGTTTTTAGATCTGTTAATTGGAAAGATTAAAGCTTGTATCTTCTGTGGTTCTTTCAACCTCTAACTTTCTATGTGTCTACATGAAAATTTGAGGGAATTCTCTCCTCACACTTG
Organism: Arctocebus calabarensis; assembly: GCA_963573935.1. Classification (NCBI taxonomy): domain Eukaryota; kingdom Metazoa; phylum Chordata; class Mammalia; order Primates; family Lorisidae; genus Arctocebus; species Arctocebus calabarensis. Next base: position 9,778 of record CAUYON010120486.1, read on the forward strand.
ATATCTTACTCATGGAAACTACATTTTTATCAGAGAAATCTTCATCTAAATTACTAGGGGCACTAATCACCATCAAGACTAATATGTCACAAAAATGCCACTATTTAATTATATAAACCAGTTCCTAAAACGTCACACCTAGAAATAGCTCCCAAAGAATCATATAATAGCCCAAGGAAATAATACTACTATTTGTGAAATATGATCATAGATACATAGTAGTATAGCTTGCCGTGTACCAGTGACTGAGAATAGGGTAGGGAGGCATAACCTACAGAACTCAGAATTTGTGCAGACTCTGTGAAGCTGTAAAAAAGTGGCAGAAATGCCTCAAAAGGGAAAAGTTGATATATGAGAGAGACAGGAACCCATTGAGATTCTGAATCTCAGAAAGGGCAGCTGCATTTCCTTCCCCTGTCATTAGTTGTTTACAAGAGGCCCTGGATAATAATAAACCTGTGTCTCTTTACTCCTCTGTGCAGGACATGCTCCACTCACTCACTGCTAGAAGGGAAAGCTTCAGACAAAGCCACACATTTGATCTATTTGGAACCATCACTTATGGTACTGATCTTCTGACTGTTTGCTCTAAGGGCAAACAGGGTCAAGAACAGTAACATAGTGAGGAAATGGAGCAAGAATCAAGGAAGTGAAAATATTGGTACAAATGACTGGGACTTACAAGGACTTCATGTGAACTTTAGGTTAAGTCATTTAATTTATCCAACTATAATATCGAATCATATATTCTCATTATAAACTATATATTCTTATTTATATAATCGCAATGTTGGGGTAGACATTCTGGTTGCCTACAATTAAAACAGTCATATACTTTATTTATGGTGGTGATGAGATAAATCCAAATATATGGTACCTTTCTTCCAGAAAGTTCCCAAATCAAAATACATATTCAAACAGAAATTTATTTTCAACCTATTTTTCTTACCTCAGAGCAACGCAGTAACCTTTTAGAGACCAGATATTACAACTTGGTGACGGAAACCTTATCAAGCATATCTTTACGACATATAACATTTTTAATGAGGGAAAGACACATTGGACCCTGGGAATCTTAGAATCCAGTGTGTTCCCCTCTGTGATGTCATGATGACTTATAGAATGACTTACAGAGGAGGGCAGAGCTGACTTTACCTATAGACACAAGTCACCTTACACATACAGTCTACAGAAATTATGGTCAACTGGTGATCAGAATATTCTAAAAAGATGGACTTTTTATTTTTTCTTTATTTGTTTTTCATGTATACAAATGATAAAGTCCTTCTATCCTTATTCCTGTTTCATAATCAAAATAACCACTCCTGGAAACAAATTCAGGACACCTTTACTTTATCTAGCATGTCATAGGGAAATTGAAATCACTGAGTTAGTAGAAAAAGACCATTCATAGAAAGAGAAACATCACAGAAATTGACCAAAAAAAAGGAATTTTTCCATCCACAAAAATTAATGAAGACTCAGAATCAAAACTAGGCTTGATAAGTGTTCTCCCAAGAGAGAATGCCCAGAGATCTTGGGCTTAATTTAGAGGAAGACAGTTCATGTGCAGAATATGAGGAATTGTCTCACTGAAATCAGATTTGTGTCTCATGTCCCAAGCTGCCAACACACAGACCGTAGAATTGACTAGATCTGCCAGTTTTTGTGCAGAAAAAACGCAGAGATGAAGGACAAAGAACACTCACCCAGATTTTCCAGATGGTCCATCTTTATCTCATTATTATTTTATACTTTTATACAGAGAATACCTGCACCCAAGCATGACTAAGACAAAGCACCTTGAGTCAAAGACAGGCATCCAGAAACTCCCCAGGTTTCAGAGGGTCCCCCAAACCTTTACACTTGAGCATTATCATCAGCTCATTCAGGGCCCCAAATACTTTCTTTCTCCACAGGTGTAACAGGAGTGAACTTCCTAGCCTAGCCCTGATCTGTGTCCCCTAGGTATTCTTATCATCCATGAGAGTATGATTTCTAAGAACTCTTAATCCGGTTTGATTAAAAGGGCCTTAAACTCCAGAAAGAAGATTGTTTTCCCAGAGTATGTAGTAAAGAACATATTTTCAAGTACTCTGTAGTTTAATGGATCCCTTTCCCCTTCTACATATATACACATATATATGCTCTAGGTTCCATATCAGGACTTACATTTCTTTATGTGGTTGTCAATCTCACTGAAGAAGGGAAAGAATGAGAAAAAAATAATGAAAAAGATGGTCATTGCAAGTAGGACATATATCCAGGAGGCCGCATTTAGGTGTAAGCAAGCTCCTGCTTTAAATTTACACATGAAGATATGAATAAGGATATGAAAATTCTCTGCCCAGCTCTGTCACCTCTTAAGTGACCAGGGTGATGAAGTCACTGCTTTACAAACAATGGGAGTGATACATGTCTCAGTAAGGATTGGCTGAACTTTATCTTCTATATACCATTAAAAAAAAATTGAGTAAAATAAGGTAGCTTCACTTCTTGTATAAGTCTCAATGGTCCCTAAACACTAGTAAACCTGACAAATCATACAAAAATATTCACAGTTGAGTGTGTTCCTGTATTGAAATCACATCCATTTACACTAAAAGAACAGCCTGCTTCCCCTGACTCCTCAACCCTAGAACTAGGTTTATCTAGATAGAAAAAAAAAAAAAAAGTAAGTTGGAAGGTGAAGAAAGATTAAGTGTTCCTGAAGCGAAATTCCAGATTCTTCCCTAGAAGCTTTAGCATTCCTGCTTTGGCATACTAATTAATGTCAGGCATGTATGTCCTGTTTACTGAAGTAATAACTTCCAAGTCATGGGAAGGGAATAGTGTATTTTCTAAGATGAGTGTAATGTTGCCTTCTGAACAGAACAGAATACTGGGCAATAGATTGCCCTAAATATCATGCTGTCTTGGTCCAAGGCAGCAATTCCAGGAGCAGAGTGAGAAGAGAGCCAAGGAGTCAGGCTATAACCTCACCTGGTACAAGAACATAGTCTTGTTCACTGATAGAACAAACTTTCCTTTCAAGAAAGAGCTCCACATCCCTAACTACTACACAAACAACATTATTCAAGGAATTTAGATCGTTCTTCCCCATTTACAGTAGACGTTGTCTCATGCTTCAGGTTACTTCTCCAGAGATTCCCAGTCCTCTGCTACAGGGACGACTCTGCCCTCTTGGTACTCCCAATGAACACAATGATTCTAATTGTTGGTCTAAAGTGACCTTGGAGACTCACTGACAAGAGGGTAATATGTGTCTGTAGTCTTTTCCAGCTCTAGGAGTCTTCTTGCCTAATTTCTGTCATGCATATGTATTTTCTTTCAAGGTCCACAAGTTTCTTATTTCTCACCCAAAAGAAAAAAAGAGAAACCACTGACACCATGGCACTGCCTGAGAATCTAAGATACACCCAATGCTCTGTCTAGGAGATTCTACACCAGCTGAGGAAACAAAATCCCAGGCAGAAAACTGAAAAGTCATCCTGGGATGGGATGTTCGGGAAATTCTTTGTCAAAATGTTAGAGAGGAAAAATAGCAATTAAATAAAGCTATACAGGAGTCTTCTCCTGAGAATCAAAGAGACTTTCTGGTTTCAGGGGCATGGAAACAGGGAAACCAAATGTCTATGTATCTTATTAGCTTCATGTTTGACACATTCTTAGAGAGACTGAAAATTTCTCAGACTCAATTTTTAGATTATTTATTGAGATAAAAATTCATATTTAGGAACTGAAAAATTATTAATCACTGAAAGAAAAATGTTTATATATCTAGTGTGTTCTATTTTGCTTATCTGTTGTTGGCCACTTAAATATCTGCTACAGAAAAGCTTTGGTTGTTTGTAATAGGTGTTTCAGACATAAAGATACTCAATGATTCCAGCACATCTTTCTCTTACAAAGAAACTTATTCCTTCTTATGCAGAACTCAGTGCAACATTTTTTTCTTTCTAATATAGTCTTTTTATGTCCCTTGTGTAAACATAAGAAAAAAACACCTTTTTGAAGAACATGAGTGAGGCAGAAACTTTAAAAACTATAAATATTTGACTTTGCATTAACAATATTTATAATTTTAATTGTGCAATATATTAATCTAAATATTTAAAGAGAAAATGTGAGGTTGTCAACATCATTTAATATGAAGATCATATGGAAATATAATAATTGTTCAATAGAATCATTTAAAATTTTATATTTACTATTACTTCAACAAGGGAATAACAATTAGGGAGTTTCTGGACATTTTATTCCATGTCATCCTTAGCATAAAAGATAATTCCTTTTACTTTAAAAATTAACTGGGAAAAAACTGATTATACAAATATAAGGGAAGCAACCACCCACTGTCAATGAAGAAAACTATTATGCTATCACTTGAATCCCAGTTTATATCCCAGAGATTGGGCAACAAAGAATATTTTTTAATATCCTTGTAGGTTCACATTATCCAGAAAGCATCTTTGAAGAGCAATAGTTTCTTGGGTAGGAAATTTAAAATAAAATGTTGGTGCCCCATACATGAAGATGTATAAATAAACAACCAAGATTTAGGAGAAATAAATTGAAATCTATTGTGATAGGAGTGTGCTTTTAGAAAAATGAAAGAGAGGGTTGTTTTCCCCACTCGGAATTAATTTCTAAAAGGACAGGATCTTGGCGTAGTATGTGGCCAGTGTTAAGCTCTCCTAACCAACAACCTGAGAAGTCATAGTGAAAAGCCACAGTAAATGGAGCTAGAGAAATCTTGCAGCGTGCTCAGTGTCTTTTCTACAAAAGGAAGCAGAGAGATCCTTTTTGCACTACATAGACAACTGAGCTGCATCACCTTTTATCAATTCCTCACCATTTGTGATTCCCTTTATGCTCTCCCTGAATAGCTGGGTCTGGAGAGCTGAGAACTACATTTCCCACAACCTTTCACAGGAAGAATCTGGACTATGTTCCAGCAGTGAGACCTATTCATAGGAGTTTCAGTTTTGCAGAGGGCCTTTGGACTTGTACTGAAAATTGCTAGCCTTGGTGTTGCAGCATGGTGACCTTTAGCAATGGTTTCCTGGGGGTTTTGAAACTTCCTGTTGAGGGTTTCATAAGCACAAATGGTTTCCTATAGTATATCACTTCCTGTTTAAAATACCTAGAGGACTTTTTGTTTTCTGTCTGATTTTAGAGCCCCTGGTCTCCTTGAATTCATTTTCCCCTGGAAAGTATCGTATTTGGGGGAATATGAGATTGGGCTCTTAAGAGTTGTATTCTCTCATTCCAAGTACTAAGGAATAAAAAATGAAGCAACATTGGCAAGACATTTATTGGGTAGCATTTGTGGAAAATTTAAACTGTGTTTTTCCTCTGCTCTCACACCAAATAATCAACACAGAAGATGTCTGTGACCCCAAAATATATGACTTTTTCCTACCAACAAGCAAGCAAACAGTTCTGTAGCAGACACCAGTGATGTGTCCTCCAACTCAATTTTGATACTGTCTACTTGGAGATAGTGTCAGTAAAGGGCTGAGTCTTTGAGATTGCCCACCCACCTTCAGATATCAGTTCCCAGCCAGGCCTCTGGAACTTCTAACCAATCATCTTCAAGTTGAGGCTTCCATGATTCCCCTCTTGGGTTCAATTAATTTGCTAGAAAACCCAGGGGACAACCTACATTTACTGTTTTATTATAAAGGATATTACCAAGGTTAAAGATGAAGACATACAAAGGATAAAGGATGCAGGAAGGAGTTCAGTGTTTTCAGACCCTCCCTGATTGTACCACTCTCCTGGGACCTCCATGTTCCGCTATCTGAAAACGTTCCATGTTCCATATTTCTATGTTGTTTTCACATAAAAGGAACAAACTCCTGTTAGTAAAAATGTTAAAAATATGGAACTTTCCATATGTTCTATATCTGTATTCCCCAGTCCTTTGGGGTTTTCATGAAGGCTTCCTTGCACAGAGGTGATTGACAACTATATAGAAATGTGACTAGACAGAAAGGATGTGATCCAATACTAATAGACTGAGTGAGGAAACTCAGCAAGGCCGGTCTCCTCAAATTCTTCTTGGCCTCTCTGTGCTGCTTTCCTTCCTCCAGCATATGGGGCAGGACCCTTTCTGGAATAAGGGTTTTAGGACTCATAATCAGATCAGAGTTCTGTCTTGCACAGGTGAAAAGGAGGGAGGGAATGATTAGAAAGAGAGAGAAACAGAGATTCTGTTTCCTGAATCCTGCTTCAGAGGTCTAGAGCACCCCAACATTATAACAAGGCCTTTCGGAGTTATAAGCCAGGAACCTTGGGCAAAAACCAGTGTGTGTGTGTGTGTGTGTGTGAGAGAGAGAGAGAGAGAGAGAGAGAGAGAATATATCCCTGGGAGGTAGACAGGGAAAAAAGGTAAAAGAAATTTTACTCAGTAAGAAATAGTCAAAGAATTAGGAAACAGAAAATATGGGAAAGACATACAAAAGTCGAAATGATAAAACGAGAAAAAATATTTTTAAAATGCTTGAAGAATCAAGATAATAAAAAGAATTGATACAAATTAATAAATAATATATACCATAGAGCAATAAAGAATAAAATGAAAAGTAAAAAACAGAAGAATGAAACTCCAGGGCCATATATGAAGGAAAAAAGATGATATGCAAGCATACAAAGTGATACTTGCTCCAAAGAAACAAATGCAGACACAAGAGACTAATACCCCATAGCAACAGCGTCTGTCTGCTAAGTAGTCATATATATACAGTGCTTCTAGAAACACTGGCGTGGTGTAGGGATTTCAATAATTTTTTAATCACAAATTGTTATAATTATTAGATGAAGAAAGGACTTTTGCAGACTATTTTAACTTCAGAGGCCATGCTGAGATCCCTTACATAACTGTTCTGACAGCAGTGCCAAATTTTTAACAGTTTTACTAACAGGAGTTTGTTCCTTTCATGTCAAAACAACATGTTCCATATCTCTATCCCAGACAACTCTTCCCTCCTTCCTTTCTCTCTCTCTCTCCCTCCCATTCTCTCTGATATACTTAACCCTAATGTACCTCTAATATGTCTAGCTAGGGGCTTCCATGTGGATATCTTAACGACCCATCATGACCAAGATATTGCATGTAGTCAGGAGAGGTGAACAGAGAGAAAGAGCAGATTAACAGATATACATGGTAGGTAAAGATGAGAGAGAATTTTGTGCTAGAACTTACATGAATAGAAAACTCAAAGTGGAGAGAGAAAAATTAATTTCTCTTGATAGTAAAGAAATAATATTTTTCTAAAGTATTCCATGAAGTTTGAGGCAGAAAAAGAAATCTGTAGCAGTTCCTGCCTCCATACATCTTCATGAAACCATATTCCACTCAAAGTTTGGAGAGAAGCATGGCTCTTATATAAGGAAGCATTTCAGTATGTCGAGGTGATATTTCTGTGTGACCCTCTTGAGTGGTCCTGGATTCAGAGTTTCCTTAGTCAGATAGTGACCATGAGGTTCTCCTTCCCCTGTGAGAATGACTCTACATGTTGCTTTAAAAGCAGAAGACAGCAAGAGTCAGTCACTTAGGATTTTACCTGGAAGTAGAAAATCTGTTTAAGCTTTATACTAATAATTAATTGAAAGAAGCTAGAAATTCAAAACAATTTCCTGATAACACAGAACTTTGCTAAGAGTCTCAAAATATTTATGACCATTTTTTTTCAGTACAAATATACATAATGAAGGTTTTAGAATTGCTCTCCTAACTAGACTATGAAGTCTCTGGTTATTCCTTACATGCTCAGCTGCTCTAAAACTAAAGTCCCAGGGGTACTAATTTCATACCCAGAATCCCTAGGCTCTCTTGCCACTTTCACAAGTTATGAGAAATTTTTCCTATCCCATACTCCTTCCCTCCCAGAGTTCCCTTTGGTGACTCCAGCGGACAGCCTGAAACAATAAGAAAATTGCTAGGTTACATCTATGGCCCAGCAGAATGGCAGCACCAATTTTAGACAGTAGAAATAATGCAAGAGAAATAGGTTGTAAGAATTTCCACACATTATCAAACACTTAGAGAAATTATGTTAGGACAGGACTATATAACTCTTGACCATAGTCTGGAAAATACCAGCCACAAAAGATTATATCATACAGTGAATACACAAGGAATGGGAGGGAGGACATCACATCTCCAGAAAATTCATTTATTCCTCAAAAAGACAGATCCTTTCTTTGTAACGTTGTCCTAATTCCCAAAATATCTATGTGGATGATTCCAACTTTTATAGATTTTTCCCTAAATGGATGTTATCACCTGAGCTCTAAAACTCAACCTTCACCAAATAGCACACAACTTTCATCTTACACAGCAAAGAAAAAACAAGTTTTTTCATCTGCTAATTAAAATATTATAGTTGTATTTTCCACGTAAGCTCTAATGCTTCTGGCTCTTATGTTCTGTGAGTTCATTAAAAAATCTGTAAAATCATGTGTTCAAACCCAGCCCAAGCCTGCCAAACAACAAAGACAACTACAAAAAACAACTGGGCATTGTGGCAAGCACCTGTAGTCCCAGCTACTTGGGAGGCTGAGGCAAGAGAATCACTTAAACTCAAGAGTTTGAGGTTGCTGTGAGCTGTAACATCACTGCACTCTGCTGAGGTCGACATAGTGAGACTCTGCCTTAAAAAAAAAAAACTGTAAAATCTCTTGCCCTTTAACCCAAGGAACTATATATATTAGAGGTAATGATCACATAAGGTAGGAAATGTCACAAAATGCTAATATTTTGGCATGTAAACTGATTCCCCAAACTTCATCACATCTAGAAATAGCTCCCAAAGAATAATATAATACCTCAAGGAAAAAATACTTGAATTTGTGAAATATGGTCATCATATATACATAGTAGCATGATTTGGGTACGTCATTAACTAAGAATGAGGGAGGGAAGGCATAACTTATAGGACTCAGGATTTATGCAGCCTCTCTGAGGAGATAGGGAAATGGAAGTAATGCCTTGAAAGGGAAAAGCTGAGACAGGAGCCTTTCTCAGAATTGTGAGACTGAATCTCAGAAAGGACAGCTGTATTCCTTTCACCTGCCATTGTGTCATTTACAAGAGGCCCTGGATAATTAACCTGTGTTTCTTTACCCCTCTGTGTGGGACTTACTCCTCTTACTCACTGCTAGAAGGGAAAAGCTTCAGACAAAACCACATGTCTGACCTCTTTGAAACCATCACTCATGGTTATTTTGTTCTTATGGTTCTTATGTTCTTTTGAATATAAGCCCTAAGGACAAACAAAGTCAAGAATAGTAGCAGAGTGGGGAATTGGATCAGAAATGGAGGTAGTGAAGACATTGATACAAATGACAGGAAGTTAGTGACTTCACATGGACATTGTGGTAATTCACTTAGCTTATCCAGTATATTGAATCCAATATATTAAATCCAATAAATTAAATATTCTCATTGTAAACTATATATCCTCCTCACTTGTATAATGGCAGTTTGGGGCTAGATATTCTGGTTGTCTATAATTAAAACCACCATCTACGTTTTTTCATGGTGGGGATGAGACAAATCCTAATATATGGTACCATTCTTTCCTTGAATTAACAAAAAAAGTTCCCAAATCCAAGTACATATTCAGATAGAAATTTGTTTTCAATCTTTTTTTCCTTACTTCAAAACAACACAATAACCTTGTATAGACCAGACATTTCACTTTTGTGTGAGGGAAACCTACCCAGTGTATCTATTGGACAAACTGATAAAAAGAGTTGTGTGGTAGGCACAGAGAAGACTGAAATTCCCTGTGTTTCTGCTCTGTGATGTCACAGGGAGCCTTAAAACAGTTAATAGGAAGGCAGAGCTGACCTAAACCAGAAAAGCAAGTCCATAATACACATACTCTGCAGGAATTACAGTCAAAAGGTGTTTAGAATGTTATCCCAAAACATAGACTTCCAATCTCTTCAGGGTGTTTGTAGAATGATCTCACATCTGCAAAATCTTTCTGCCTTTGTCCCTATTACTAAAGCAAATTTTCAGCCACTTCTTAGAGAAGAGTCACCTTTTTATTATCAATCATTAAAAAAAGATAACTTAGTCACTGGGTCATGAGAGGAAACCTTTATAAAAAAAGAAACATCGCAAATGTAGATAACAAAAGAGAAACTTTTTGACCAACAAAGATTAATAAGAGCTGAACATTATTGTCTTCTGCTTGAAGTCTAGAGCAATATTTTTCAACCTTTTTTATCTCATGGCACACACTTGAACATATAAACTTCTGTGGCACACTTACGTTGATCAAAAAAAAAGAGTAAACAATAACAATACTGAAAGAAAGCATAGGAAAAACACTGGAAGATATCGGCCTAGGGAAAGACTTCATGAAGAAGACTGCCGTGGCAATTGCAACAACAACAAAAATAAACAAATGGGACTTAATTAAACTCAGAAGCTTC
>CAUYON010120490.1:0-23219 GCA_963573935.1 Arctocebus calabarensis
AGGTCTGTCTCTCAGATCTGGGTCCTGGGCAAATAAATGGATGTCATGAATAAATCAGGCAAGCCCTGGGGCAGGGGCATGTTTTTTTTCTTTTTTCTTTCTTTCTTTTTTTTTTTTTTTCAACAGAGTCTCAAGCTATAGCCCTGGGTAGAGGGCCGTGGCACCACAGCTCACAGCAACCTCCAACTCCTGGGCTTAAATGATTCTCTTGCCTCAGCCTCCCGAGTCGCTAGGACTACAGGTGCCCACCACAACGCCCTGCTAATTTTTGTTGCAGTTCGGCCAGAGCTGGGTTTGAACCTGCCATCCTCGGTATATGGGGCCGGAGCCCTATTCACTGAGCCCCAGGCACTGCCCCTCTCAAGTTTTTTAAAAATTGAAATTTTCAGACAAATTTCTTGGGACATGCCAGCCAAATCCATAAGTAACAGCTATAATTTGGAAGTGATTAAATGATCGTGTTTGATTTTTATGTTACTGTTTTTAAAAATTACTTTGTGATACATTACATACATTTTCTTTTTTCTGGAAATAAGTTTACATTGGTGAGCATATTCTGCATTTACTATGTTGTTAGGAAGATTACATTCAGTGTGACCAAGGTTGGTTTCTGCTAGTGAGACCTGGAATAATTCCTGATTTTATTACTTATACAATTTTACTAAAAGTTGAGATTAGCTGTTTCAGAAACATTTGGGCATATACCTTAAGAAGACACTGCCGTCTATTCTGAGGCAGTGTGAAGTTATTCTTAGTGAGATTCAGTTTAGACAACTACGCTAGATTTCATAGGGACCAGGGAACCATGTTATCCAGAAGGTCAGTTTTATTTCTTGCTGGCCAGCCTAGAATCCCCATTACAAATAGTGGGGTTAGGAGACTGGAGAGAAGTGAGAGATGAAGAAAGCAGCCTTGAGTAATTATTTGCCAGTAATTACAATGAAAAAAAAAAAGAGAATATCAAGTAAAAAACCAAAAATAACAGAATTAGGTCTGAGCCTCTGCCTAATTAGCATGTAGCAGAATGACTTTTTTAGGTTGGATTTTGATACCCAGGAAAGTACCCGACTGACTCAGGTGTCTGAATCCTTTGCTCGCCCAGACTTGTATGTTCTATCCAAACTCACCCAGTGGCCATTAGGAATATTTCCCACAAAAACTTCTGCATGCTTGTTTTCCAGACAAAGCTCCAGAGGAGGATGTGACACTGTGATCATTTATTTCTTCTTGGCTCAGGTCTCACCTGGGTGTCCTGGGGTGTGCTCAGGTCTCACCTGGGTGTGCCCACCAGAGACCTTGCCTTGGTGCAAGGTGCCTTTCAGAGCAGGGCCTGGGGCAAGCAGGCCCTTGAGATAACATGGTCTGTGCCCTAAATGTGCTTTTCATTTTGTTTTCGGTATTCTAGAGCCCTTTCCTCCTTTGGAAGAAGCATTTTGAATCTCTCTACCCATCTGCTCAAAATATGTCCTCTACAGATGACACTTTTTTTATGTGTTGAGTAAATTCTCAATGTCAATTTTGAAGGTCATTTCTCTTTCATAGTGCTTTTCCTTTTAACTTTCATAGTGCTTTTCCTTTTAAATGCCATCTTTTCTGGGGTATCTGGATCTCCCAAATGGTCCATGTTCCTTTAGGGCAACTTAAGATTTCTCCCATAGCTAAACAAGAATTTCAGTGTTTTCAAGTTCAGTTTTTAAGAAGAATTAACTAGGGGGAATAGGACCTAATCACCAAACAGTAACTGAGTACTTAAAAAAACAAAACAAAACCCCAATTACATTTTGTGTGTTATCCTCAGACTGGTGTCAGGAGTCCTCTCCTCCATTTTATAGGAGGATCATATGGTGTGACCATTCAATTGGAGAAACTTATCTGTAGAAAGTGAGATTTGGGTTTAACTCCAGAAACGTGTCTACTATCTGATATATGGGGTCTTATAGACACATTTTTATGAAAACTCACTCACATTCCTGGGAGGGAACCAGCAATCTTTAAAAAGGATTTAAGGGGCAATCTCAGGAGAGCCACAGGGAGATTCTACAGTGAGCTGTTTCATTTTGTTTTGTTTTTTCAATTAATATGGGGGTACACAAGATGAGTTACCTTGTTTGCGTGTGTAAGGTAAAGTCTGAGTTATGGTTGTTTCCTTCACCCAGAAAGTGGGTCATATCCTTGTGCATTGGTGGGGCCTTACTAAACCCTCTGCCCCCTCCCCCCCTGCTTGAATTCAGTTGGATTTTTCTCTCAAGTGAGCACACAGTTGTTAATCCACTAGTTTCAATGTAGTATTGAGCACACGTGATGCTTGTTTTTCCATTCCTGTGATACCCAGAAGAGGATTCTCCAAATCTACCCAGGTTATAATAGAAAATATACAACCTTCATTTCTCGTATGATTGAATAGTATTCCATAGTGTACATACACCACACTTTATTAATCCATTCACGTGATGAAGGGCATTTGTGTTCCCCAATCTTTGATACTGTGAATTGAGCTTCTGTGAACATTGGAGTGCAAATGTCTTTATGGTAAACGACATTTTTCTTTTCTTCCTAATGGGATTGTAGGAGCAAATGGAAGATCTACTTTTAGTTCTTTGAGGACACTCCATACTTCTTTCTAGTTTGCTGTACTAGTTTGAAGTTTTTTGGGGGGGTGGGCAGGGCCAGGTTAGAACCCACCATCTCTGGGATATGGGGCCAGCGCCCTACTCCTTGAGCCACAGGCACCGCCCAAGGCTGTACTAGTTTGTAGTGCGACCAACAGTACACGAGTGTTCCCTTCTCTCTGCACTCACCCATAGCAGCATCCGTTGCTTTGGGGCCGTGTGACATGGGCCATTCTCACTGGGGTTAGGTGGTATCTCAAAGTAGTTTTGATCTGCATTTCTCTAATATTTAGAGATCACGAGCATTTTTTCATGTGTTTGATGGCTGATCATCTGTCCTCAGGAGAAAAGATTCTGTTCATGTCTCTTGCCCAGTTTTTAATGGGGTTCCCCCCCTTTTTTTGATTTGCTTGAGTTCTTTCTAGATTCTGGTTATTAGCCTTTTGTCAGACTTGTAGCATGCAAATATCTTCTCCCGCTTTGAAGCAAAGTGAACTTTGTTCTTACCGCATCTTCTTTCTAACCTCAGACCTCACAGTTGACCAGGACTAACCACAAAGGATTTGACCCTAAGATATTCTTGTACAGATTTTTCTAGAAAATTGAAGTGGCACACAAGATAGAGCTGTTAGCCTAATAATGTATCTGGGGAGTCTTAATTATTTTAGAAACAAAAAAGTGCAAAATTGACAAAAGCTTTGCAGTGAGGACTACTTTCCTTGTTGACTCAGTTGAAAGGGTACTTTTTAGATTTCAGTATGAACAGAAAATCAGTTACCCATTCTTGGCCATGTTATATGTTCATATGTGAAAACTAAATTGAAGCAATTCTATAATTTTTTTAGCACTTGAAAACAGGGTTAAGTTCTTGTTTACACCTGTAAGGGGCTTGCATATGTTTCAAATTCAAGGTGAATCTTCATTGAAACAAAACATTTTTATCTAATAAGATTTGACACATTTCTTTAAGCTGCTAAAAATACTTTAAAGGAAATGATGACCTAAAAATATTACACATTTCTCAATGCCTCAGACATTATAATAATTACTATTCCTTGTAATAATTATTGTTACCCTAATTTTCTGGCTGTGGACGCTAGAGAGAATCTAAGCAAACTTGCTCAAGGTCACAGAGACTACGTGACAAAGCTGGGCACGAGGCATCTAAGTCCAGGGCTGGAAGGATAATACAGTTCAACTAATTAAAACAAAAGGTTAAAGAAAACTTTTAAAATTGCAGAATCTGGGGTGCGGTGCCTGTGGCTCAAGGAGTAGAGTGCAGGCCCCATATGCCAGAGGTGGTGGGTTCAAACCCGGCATCAGCCAAAAACTGCAAAAAAAAAATAATAATAATTTTTGCAGAATCTGTTCATCAAATGGACCCTGCCATGCCTGGCTGCTGTGGCTTAAGTGGCACCTCCTTGAGACACCCTGCAGATGTACACGGAACAACTTGCAAACTTCTGATGCAGAAGTTCAGTTCCATCTTTATGCAGGTAAATTAATTTACCTACTCAAGTTCATAAAGCTACTTAAGGCAAAGCCTCACTGGAATTCAAGTCTTTTGCTTTCCTGGCCAGTGTGCTGAATCTCAGCAGACCGGGGTGGAGGTGGGGAGGTGAGTGGGGAGGATGTGATTAGATTAGGCCCTACCTTCTCAGCTTAGATGGGATCTACATGAACTTTTACAGGACCAGAGCAAGGACAGGTGGAAAAAATAAGAGAAATTCTATTCTTCCTGTCCTCCCACTAAAGTGCCACCCCTTGACCGAATCCAAACTTCATAGAACAAATCCCTTTATGAGAAGGATTTTTCTGTAAAATTTGGATTCAGTCAAAAGACCCCACTCAAGGATCTACAAAGGCCACGGGGAATCCATCAGGCTGCAGGTTCCTCCCTCCTTCGCTGAAAACACATGCCCTTTTTCTTTGTAGCTTTTGAACATGGGGATTTTGGCTCCACTGGCAGCTCTAGGATGTGCCTAGTTGCTGCGATATATGATTATCTTATCACCTTTGTGTGGTTTTGGAGTCGAGGCTTTTTTTTTTTTTTAATTCAAGCATCCTATTCACTTGGGGGGCCAGCCATCTCTTTGGGAAGGGCAAAGGTTTGATGATGCCAGCCCAGAACAGTTCCTGGTAACTGCATTTGTTTTCCTGTGTCGGGTGCCTTGATAGTCCTGTAACTTTATTACTCGTGGTCCTGTGCACCGCAGGGCCTGTCGTTTGACTGTAATGTGTCCTTTTCCTGATGATGCTTTGAACCATTAATTTGTTGACTCCAGTCACAAATTTTAACTTTGGAACTTTTTAGACATGAATGTTTGCTGTGGTGTGGAAGCAGATTTAGAGAGCTACTGCTTCTTCCTCCAGGTCGTGCTTTTTTCTTACTGTGTCCCTTTAATATCTGTGGAACTGTTGCACAGAGTTTACTTTGACATAAATAAAGTGATCTTAATGATTTTGGTTTTAAAAGTGTATTTTTGGGGAGCTGAATATAAGAACTTATAGTCATTAGGCTAAGGAACTAGTATCTACATTCCATTCTGAATTCTATTTAATCCCTGAAGAAAGATAAATTATTTTAAACAGTTACAATACTTTTTAAGTTACGTGGTAAAAACAACCCCTCTTCCTGTATCAGTTCAACAATTCAATAACTTCAAACACCTAAGAGCGTGAAGACAGATTCTCTTCCAATGGTCTCTTCACACGACATTGCCCCCAACGGCACTCATAGCACAGACCTTGGGTGTGGATTCCCCTGAGCTTTGGGCTCTGCAGAGATGGGTAGGAGGGGCTCCCAGGTGCCCAGAGATTAGGAACCGGAGCCAGTCATGCCTAATCAAGAAAGTGGAACCAGTATTTATCCTCTTCATTTAGGTGGAAAGTAGGCAGTGAATTGCCTGGGAAGCAGGAGGTTCTCCCTGTAACATGTTAGACACCAGTTATGTTAATTGGCTCTGGAGAGAGCTGGGAATAGAAAAACTGGGTACAACCATCCTTCCCTTTCCATGTGATCCCACCTTCATAGTTCCCTACTATAATTGAGGGTCACACACCATGTGACAATTTACACATAATCGAGGGCCTTCTCTCCAGGACAAATTATGGGTTTCTAGATCTCATAAATAATCCTGTAAACGTTAAATATGTACAATATAAAACTTAGAATAAAAGCTCCCTCCCTCATATTTTAAAAATAATTTTTGTTCTTGGGTAGACTAAACATACCATTGACCAGCCTTGTAACATAATCCAGGACAACAGAAGTTTAGCTAATTTTGTTTTTTAATGAGAAACATCTGAGTTGTATAGACCACAAAACAGCTTCAGGTTTCTATAACAATCCCCCGTGTGCTCAAGTCAAATCAAACCTGAAGCAGCACTTTAAATGTGAAAAAGTCTTAGAAAATTAACTTACAAAAACATCCCTATCAAGTCTGTAGTTTGGCATTTACTGTACATTAGTCAAAAGCTCAAGCTAAAATCTCATTTTTTTTAAAAAAATCAAAGTTTACATTATTCATATAGATTCAGCATTGTTAAAAAATATGCACAAATAACCACATTCATGCAATAGAATTTCTTTAAAAATTTAAAGTGATATAAAAGAACAGATCTAGGTACTGAAGGGAACATTTTGGTTTATAACCTGCAGCTCAAAAATGGCTAGCTGATCAAAGTAAAACTGATTCTAAACATTTTAAATATGATTGTTTCAATCAATCAGCTAAGGGTGCATGTGAGTTTCTAGACCATTTCTAAGGTGAAATCTGCTTGCTTGTTTCTACAATATATAGTATACGTCATGAACACCATTGCTCACTGAACATATTGACTACATTATAATAATGCTGTTTTACAAATAAATCAGAATTTACAAAGTGCTTGGCTTTTCAGGAAACTGCCATTTCCAGAAATCCCTAAACCAATCAACTAGTTTTGCCAAATGTCTGGGGTGCCTGCTGCCCAGGTGCTGTGTCCGTGGGGAGGAAATTTCATTTGAAAGCTGCCCTGGGCTCCAGAGCTGGACAAGCCCAGTGGGAAGGACCTGCAGCAAGTTCTGGACCTTGCCAATGTTGACAGTCACCCACAGATTGGTCTGGGGTCACAAGTTGGGCACCCTGGCAGTCAGGCTGGTGGTGCGAGCTGTGGTTGGCTGGGCCCTCTATGTGGGGGGCGGCCCGTTGGTGTACCGCAGCATGGGGTAGAAGGACCGGGCGAAGTTGTTGGCTTGAGTGCAGCTGTAGTCTTCCTCGGAGGAGGGCAGCAGGCAGGCCAGGAGCAGCAGCAGCAGGAGCAGCAGCTGCAGGGGTAGTGCTGCCCTGATCACCCGGGAGAGGAAGGAGCGCCGTGGCCGTGCCCTGCCAGGCACCCTGCCGACACAGGAGGTTAGAGCTGTTGGGGAACTGCCAGGGGACAACCCACTCGTGGCACCTGACCGCCTGCTGACGTAAATAAGAAATCCAGGATTATAATGGGGCCAGCAGCTGGGTTTCAGTTTTGGAAGAGTAGCCTAGCCTTTTCCAGATTTTTACAAGGACCTTGACAGTGGCATTGGGAAGACTGGTGCAGTCGGGGTGTGGGACAGGAACCCGGTGCTGTGACTGTAATGCCATGTTACCTGCTCTCTGTCTCCATCTCGCCATCTGTAGTCCTCTCTGCTCCAAATTGCTGGATTAAAAAAAAATCCAATTAATAAATTGAAGACAGTTTAGTTCTGTCCTGTTTAGTGATAAACATCCTTCCTTAAATCATATATCTCCCTTAGGTCACCTTCCTGCATTTTAAAGTTTTTTTTTCCCCCCACAAAGTCTTGCTGTGTCACCCAGGCTGGTGGGCAGCAGACAAACCATAGCTCACTGTAACCTCGAATTCCTGTGCTCAAGGGATCCTCCCATCTCAGCCTCCAGACTAGCCGGTACTACAGGTGTGCCACCATACCCAGCTTCCAAGGCTGTTTTTGTTCTGGTCTCAAACTCCTGGGATTAAACAATCCTTCCACCTCAGCATCCCACATGGGGATTACAGGTGTGAGCTACTACACCTGTTCCCAGATTTTTGAGACTAGAGTAATACATTTGATATTAAACTCTATGAGGAAGAAAATAATTGGGTTTGTTCAACTACTGAGAGTTTCACAGTCTAGTTCATTGATACGATTTTGACGGTGAAATTAGGAAGCATTTCAACAAACCTACAATCTACTGTATCCCAAAGAAATAAATCAAGTAGAGGGCCATTGAGTTAGGTCCTTAACAAGTGTATTTTAATTAAAAAAAAAAAAAATTTCTTGGACTAAGCCTCTCCATTGACCAGCAGGTTAGAGCAGACCCACGCTGTCATGAAATGTCTAATGGGGTCTTATATTCCCGAGATCCTGTCATCTCAGTAATTTTCAAAAATAACCAGCAGAGTTCTCATAGAAGGAAAGGGGTCTCACCTTTGTGTTGGGGGCTGGTGTGGATGCTGCTGGAGGCTGGTCCCCCATGTCTACCTCATCCAAGCCAGGCAGAGATGTGTCTGGGTTCTAAATGCAGACCCCAAAGGTTCAGTTCAGGGAAATAGAAGATTCTGAATTGTCTCAAGAACACAGAAATGTGCTCTGTGCAGATTCTTGGTGCTGCAGCTGGCCCCCTCCCCAGCCCACATCTTTCTTCTTGTTGTCACCTCCACTATTATAGAGACTTTTTTTTTTTTTGAGACAGAGTCTGACTCTGTTGCCCTGGATACAGTGGTATCACATGACGCTATGTGGTGTCATAGTTCATAGTTACCTCAAACTGTTGGGTCAAGAGATCCTCTTGCCTCAGCCTCCTGAGTAGCTGGGACTATACCACCACACCAGGCAAATTTTGCTATTTTTAGCAGAGACGGGGGTCTCACTCTTGCTCAGCTGGTCTCGAACTCCTGAGCTCAGCCTCCTAGAGTGCTAGGATTACACTGTGCCCAGCCCTAATGGAGACTTTTTCAGGCAAATGGGAATGCAAACCAGGCAAGGTCCACCATTTGCATGAAAAACCTATTGCACTCAGCGAGAAGAATGAGTTTAGCAGCAGTAAGAAGGTCACAGCAATAGTTTCAGTTGACAGTGAGCTCACCACAGGTCAGTGACACTCAGGACTATCAGGACAGCCTCGTCTTGGCAGTGTAGGAGAAAATACAAAGATTCTATAGTGCAGGGAACAGACCTGTCCTAAGTCTGCTGAGGCCACCATCTGGGTGTCCCATCTGTTTTCAACTGGATCACATTTGGAAGAAAATGAAGTAGACAAATGAGAGAGTGGTCAGAGAGAGTGACCAGGACAGTGGTAAGAGCTCAGAACTGTTTTCCATGAGAAAGTGAAGGCTGGTGTATGTTTGACATGAAGGTAGGGCAGAAATGACAGCTTGTTACAACCCCGCTCATCTCACTTCTGCAAATGACAGAACAGGTTCAAAGACCTCGTGCAACTTTTTAAGTCTGCACCACTACAAAGGGGCACAGCAGAGACCTCACATTGACCACCTGCCCCTTGCTCACAGCCGGCCTCCCACAGCAAGGCCACAATACTGCCTCTGCTCACGTCAAATAGGACATCTTCACGTTTAAAAGCTGCAAGCGGACTCACCTGGGTTCCCTGCAAGGACATTAAATCTTGGGACACTTGTTGCAGTAACTGTTTGAGTTTCTTCTCGATAACATGGACCTTCTCTTCAGCCTCAATGTAGTCTTCCCCGTGCCCCTTACTCAGGAGGCTGTTTGAGATCTCCTGCAAGGAATCTACTTGAGGCTGACGTTCCATTAGCTCCTTTTCCAGTTCCTGAAGAAAAAAAATGTGTGACAAACATTTACTTGTCAAAAGGGAAGCTAGTGTGGCCAGATTAGGTTTTCACAGTGGCAGGAAAATTCTGGGACAGAGGATGGGTGGTGTTCCACTTCAGAACTTTCTGCTTCTCTGATCTGCCTGTGTCCTGCAGTCTTGTAGCCCAGCACTGTTTAGATAGCAAGGTTCTATCTCACGCCTCTTTTTTATTCCCTCTCACTCTGAAAACAATTGTGATGCTGGAGGAATTAGAGGAAAGAAGAGGATGGCGTGAGAAGATGAGACCCTCATCCCTGAGGGCAGGAAGTGAAGGGGAATCCTGAAGTCAATTAATCCATAAACAGCAGCTTAAGCGCACTATTGAAAGACACAGAGGCCCGTCCACAGCCAATCAGCTTCCACTGCTGAGGGCAGTTATCTTGCTCCATCTGGCAGCTACAAGGGATGTGCAACTATTTATTTTATTTACTTATTTTTTTGAGACAGAGTCTCACTGTCGCCTTGGGTAGAGTGCCATGGCATTGTCGTAGCTCACAGCAACCTCAAACTCCCAGCTCAAGACATCCTCTTGCCTCAGCCTCCTGAGTAGCTGCGACTAAGGTCGCTTGCAACTATGCCTAGCTAGTTCTGTTTTTAGTAGAGACAGGGTCTCATTCTTGCTCAGGCTGCTCTCAAACTCCTAAGCTCAAGGCATTTTCCCATCTTGGCCTCCCAGAGTATTGGGATGACAGGTGTGAGCCACTGCACAGGCCTCACGTGGCTATTTAAATGTAAGTGAAAGATTCGTTCCAGTCACAGCCACACTCCAAGTGCTCCAAAGTCCCACACAGGATGGTGCAGGTGTGGACTCCTCCATCATCACAGATCATCCTACTGGCGGCTGCTGCTCTAGAGAAGGGGGCTTTACAAAAATTTTAGTACAAAAATATGTTTTCTAAACAATGGCCAGCACTCCGATTAAATTTAAAATATTTAAAATTAAGCCACATAAATTCATGGATAAAAATGTCCATGAGAATATATAGGTTGGTTTGTTAGTGACAAGTCCAGGAAGACAGAACTCTCGTACATCAGGTAAGACAGTCCTATGTGGGTCCAGAAACCCCACACGGCTCTGGGCTGCAAAGCACATGAGCACTATCTCTTCTACTAAGCGAGCAACATTCACCAGGGACAGCAAGTTTCTATTCAGATAGCCTCAAGTGTCTCAGGCTATTGCAAATACCTGTGTCCCTAGTTCCTGAGCGTCTCAGACTTTTTGCTCAGGACCATGGCTCTTCACCCCTGTAGGCTTTTCTGCTTCAGAACTACAAAGGGCTGCCTGGGAGGAAGGGGAGGGCTGAAGTCACAGATCACAGACAGACGCCACTGGCACTGCTCACAGAAGCACTAGGTGAGGGCTCTGGGTGCTCTGACCCCTGAGCTGACGGAGGCTGGTGGCAGTGCAGAGCCCTATAGAAAGAAACTTACCCTGAGCTCCTTCTGACGCTCCAGAAGGGCCTGGGAGTCTGCCTCTGGGTCGGCGACATGAGCCTTTTGTCTCCGGTTCTCCGCGCTGGCTAACCACAACAGCACATTTTGACTCAGCTGATGGAAGTCCTTAAAAACAGCACACACCACAGCATTGCCTTTCCTTAGAGCTCTGGAAGGGGCATGCTGTGGGGCAGCTTGCGGCCCCTAATCCAGCACGGTCACTAGCTCCTCTTGCCTTCTAGTGCATAAAAGGGCCAGATGTAAATTAAATGCCAGGGACCTAACACTAGGGAAGAGGACGCAGAGAAAATGAGGGCGCACGCCTGAAGCTGTCCCTGGGACAGCCAGTGAAATGTGCCCACAGGACAGGGGCCTTAGGGTGTCCTAACTGAGAGTGCACACGTGAAGGCCACACCTGTTACCTGCTGGACTCATGGCAGACAGGCTGCAGTGGGCTCACATTCAGATACAGGGCCAAGATTATACCCACTGCCTCCTTTAGACCTAAAAAGAACCTGAGATAAGCACTAAAATGATTCCCATTTTTCAGATGAGAATCCTAAGTCTAGGAGGTCCAAAGATTTGCCTGAAGTCCCACATCTAGTAAGTTCAGAACAGTGTTAAATGGACCTAAGTCCAGGGCCTTAATCACTCTGGCTAAAGAAGAGACAGGCATCTTGGCCCGCAGGCTGCAGAGCGGAGAGCAGGGCCCACTGAGAGAGCAGGCGGTAATCGGACACCAGCCTGCTGGAGATAAAAATATCTGCGGCCCCCACCACGTGGGGCACCGGGTCAGCATACCTGGCACTGCATGAGTGACTGTCGCAGGCCGTCTCTCCAGCTGTCCACCGCACCCTGTGCCGCGTCCCAGCCCAGGCGCAGCTGGTGGAGCTGACTGTGGAGCTCCCTGGACTCGGCACTCGGGGTTTGCAGGAATTCCTTGCTGCTGGCGTTGGCAGAGACCACTAAGGCCTTGTAGGTGTCAAAGGCTTTTAATATCTCCTGCCACAGACAGAGAGGATCGGGTTAGGCACTCTGAAAACAGGGATGCGGGGCTTACCTCAATAGGGAGCGGATCTTCCACATGCTCTCCCAGGCTCGTCTGTGACTGGCTGGGACGCGTCAGGTGAGGAGCTGTCGCACACAGTGAGTGAACTTGGCCGGCCAGGCCCCAGAGCAGAGGCCTGCCTGCTTCTGGGCCGACTTGGCCCTGCTGACCTCGGTAGCCCCCGCTCTACAGCTTAATAACATTTCTAGACCCAATTAAAAGTCTTCCAGGCAGGGCGGCACCTGTAGCTCAAAGGAGTAGGGCGCCGGCCCCATATGCCAGAGGTATTGGGTTCAAACCCAGCCCCGGCCCAAAACTACAAGAAAAAAGTCTTCCAGACAAAGTACATATATTTATCCTGATTTGCCCCTTGGTGTTATCCAGAAATGTTCTCCCTGACGAGGAACTGTAGCTCCTGACATGTTAATGAAAAGGTAAAACTCAAGTACATATGTAAAGAGCGCTTGGACACCCCAAGACTTCTACCCTGGGTCTTAGGAGCTCATACCCCAAAGTGCAAGGCTCAAACTGTCCCTCTACTGCACCCGAGGCTAGTTCCACTGGGGTGCAGGGTGGATTATGAGGCAGGGGTCAGGGTGGAATATGCGGGTGACAGATCCCAACCTCCTAACAGGTAGCCAGGGCCAGGCCCAGTGGCTACTGTAGTTTTAGCACTCTGGGAGGCTGAGGCAGGTGGATTGCTTGAGTTTAGAGGTTGGAGACCAGCCTGAGTAAGAGTGAGAACCTGCCTCTAAAATCCAGCTAGGCATTGTGGTAGGCACCCATATTCCTAGTTACTTGGGAGGCTGAGACAAAAGGATCACTTGTGCTTAGGAGTTTGCTATGACGCCACAGCACTCTATGGAGGGTGACAAAGTGAGACTCAGTCTCAAAAAATAAAATAAAAATAGAAAAACTAGCTGGACATTGTGGCAGGCACCTGTAGTCCCAGCTACCCCAGAGGCTGAGGCAAGAGGATTGCTTGTGCCCAGGAGTTTGAGGTTACTGTGAGCTATGATGCCACGGCACTCTACCTAGGGCAACACTGTCTCAAAAACAAAACAAAACAAAACTAAAACCAAAAAAACCCAGGGTAGCCAGGTCAGGTCACAGTTTGTCCCCTGCCTCAATCTGGCCTTTTCAAGCGAGCCTCTGCTCCTAGTCCTGCCTGGAATTGTGGCATATAGGTTGGTGAAGAGTGTTTTTTTGCAGCCCATGGGGCCACCAGCAGGTCCATAAAAGTCTAGAGGTGCTTTGGACATCATTTGGGGAGCTGAGCCAAACTTCCCCACTGCCGGTCTGGGATATGGGATCATTTGTCTTCCACATGGAAACAAAAACCTGCACCTGTGTCCTTGCCGCTTACAGAGAAGTGGGAGAGACTGGCCTCTACTACATGCCATCTGCAAGCTGTGCCCACTCCACTAACATCTGGTACATTTGGCCATAGTGAGGTGCACACACACACGGGATTCTCCATAGTGAGGTGCACACACACACACGGGATTCTCCTTCCTCCCCACATCTCACTCACCTGCAGTCTCCTCACTCTGAGACCCATTTCCTGGATGTCGGAGGGGGGCTTTGCCATCTTTAACATTTCCAGCTCTGCTTCGGTTTTTTTCAGCCAAGTGGTGATGTTGCTGATATCAGAGTTTAGCTGCTGCAAGTTTTGTTTCATCCTGAATTTGTTGCGCAATTCTTGTGCTTGAGTCAGTTCCCATCTGTCAAAGGCACCTGAAATAAAAAGCTGCCTATTTTAAAAAACGATAATGCAAGGGCACCACCTGTGGCTTAAGGAGTAGGGAGCCGGCCCCATATATTGGAGGTGGCAGGTTCAAGCCCAGCCCCGGTCAAAACTGCAAAACAACCAAAACAAAACAAAAAAATGATAATGCAAATAGATTTCTCTGCCTTCAGTTAATTTGTCTGGAGTCAGGGTGATAAAAAACTGTAGAGAATGCTGGAGGAGCATAGAAGCTGGACTTGGTCTCAAACTCCTAAACTCAAGCAATGGAGTGGGGTGTGGGGGGTAGGAAACCCAACCATGTGCTGTGGTCTCAAGTTTGGCATTTCAGTTCATGCTGAACTTTTCCAGGTTTCCCTGTTGGTCCATGAATGGTCAGGTCAAAGCTATCACCTTTACTTTAGATTTAGTTGAGTAATTACTTGTATAATTATTGAACTGGTCTAATGAGGAGAGGCATGACAGAACACTTTGATCATCGTCTTTACGTCCCATATTTACAAATAATTATGTCACTGAAATCATACATGTCACCATACAAGGCCCATCTTATCAATAAGCAAAGAATACCTTCCAAATTAAACTGAACGGCCTAGGGATTTGTTTATAAATACAAATCAGCTGATATGAAAATAACACTGGCAGGTATAGGATAAACCCAGCAGTTCTAGTGAATTATTACGTGCAGTATAGTATGAATTCCTAATTAATATTCTCTTGAGCAAGAACTTAAATGCCCAATCAACCCAAAATACCATACTCCACCTCTAGTTTTTTTTTTTTTTTTTTAAGAGACAGAGTCTTACTTACTCTGTGGCCCAGGCTATAGTACTGTGGCATCTGCCCAGCTCACAGCAACCTCAAACTCCTGGTTCAAGTGACCTGCTGCCTTACCCTCTGGAGTAGCTGGGATTACAGGTACCACCATGAAACCTGGCTAATTTTTCTATTTTTAGTAGAGACAGGGTCTCACTCTTGCTCAGCTTGGTCTCAAACTCCTAAACTCAAGCAATCCTCCCACCTCAGCCTCCCAGAGTGCTGGGATAACAGGCGTGAGCCACTGTGCCCAGCTTATACTCCAGCTCTTTTAAGTGCCACTTGGACAGTACCTGGCTGCTGCCCCGACCTGCTCGCTAGGCCTTCGTCTTCCTGCTGTGGGCTGCCATTTATGACTCGAGGGCCTTCTTTTCCTGAAGGTAATAGCAGCTTTACCTGGAATGAGTGAATTTTTAAGTTATTGTTTGAACCTTTTAAAGGTTATCTAAAGAACAACTAGGTTCATTTTAACAGACAAGAAATAAGGAGACAGGGCCCTTTCCTTTGAGGCGTATCTTGCTTGTAATCCAGAGGTGCATGGGGGGGGGGGGGCAGAAATAAAGCCTTGGCAGAGGCCCAGGGAGGGGAAGCAGAGGAGACGTCAAGGCTGGAGGGAAAATGGCCAGTGTGTTAATTTGCATGCTCCCTACCACTCCTCACATGAACCATGCACCAGACTGTCACCGGGGAGCACCTGCACATTTTCAGCGTTCTATACTACTTTACTTCTCTCTCCCATCACTCTGTCGAGGTGGCTGCATTATCATACCAGGAGTGGGGCGTGCACAACCGGCAGACCCCTCCCGGGGGCACTCATCACCACATATTCATTTTTTGTCACGCGTACTGACTCTTCTGTGATCACAAAGCTGATCAGGCTATTACACCAGGCCTTCCAAAAAGAAATGCATCCCTTTTAGAAAAGCCATGCTTTCTTTGCATTGTGTCCATAAGGCCTATTTATGAGGGGGGAGAAATCCAACAAAAAACCTTTCAGATTTGTTGTGACATGACTGGTTTTCAAAACTGACCGGGTGAGGAACACGAATGTAATCGCCAGGAGAAGCCAAACTAGATGTGCCCAGGACAGAAAGCAAAGGTCTGAGCAAGAGTTTCTTCCCCTCGACCCCCCCATCTCATTATTCTAAACCACAGAGGGACAGATTAAAAATGAAAACTGCTTGCCAAGCAGGAGGTAAAGAGTTTCTGAATCGGGCACGGACATCCCTTTGTCAAAGGACTCAGATTTGACCGCGTAAAGGCAGAACCTTCTCCAATTATGTAGCAATATTCTCTCCTTAATTTCAACTCTCTTGTTGTTAATTCTCTGTACTAAGAAAGATCTGTGGCCAACATTAAACCTGAGGCTGCCCCCCAATGGCTGCCTAGTCAGACCATGGCAAAGACTCAGGTAGCCAGAAGAAAATGGCTAAGGGAGCAACGGTCACTGCTATCAACAACCAGTACAGAAGTGATAACGGTGACACCACTTCTGAGGACCTTCTGTCACTTTTATACACGTTAATCCTAACAACAATTAGGTAAGGAGGGTTTCAGTCAAGAAAGGCTTCCAGAGCAAGGCCACATGCTTAAGGCCCCAGGGCAACTTATTGGCAAGTCTCAGAATCAAACTCAAGGCCTCTGCAGCACACCATCCAATCTGAAGATGAAGTCATGATTTTAGGAACAGGATGTGTGGTCAAAAGGAAAATCTGACAAGGGCTTGGGAGTTCAAGAGCAGTTCGGGAAAGCCAGAATTTGCTTCCTCACTATTTGCATGGACAACTGACTCAATAGTAACAAGGACTTTACATCACACCAGCACACACGAGGATGGTTTTTGGCTAGAAACTTTAAATCTAGTCAGTTTTGCCAACTATAGACAACTTGGCAGAGATGTCATCACCATGAGAGAATCAACTCAAAATGTGCCCTAGGAGTGAGCTTATACAGTTTACATCAAAATCTCCCTGTTTCAAATATTTTAACTACTATTCACATACTTAGGTTATGCTTCTAGTAAAGACTTACATAGGGTGGTTTATAAGGGGTGCTGGAATCTGAGGGGATGGGTGGTACGTCCTTGTCACCTTCCATTTGCTTGTAGTGATGCTTGGGACAGGAAGGACTGTTGGCAACATGCCACGAGTGACTGTCAGAAATAGATTTACCTGAAAAAAAAAAAAATAGCAAGTGATGGTCCATTTTCTGTAAGCACAGGACTCACGTTTAGTAACAAAAAAGGTCATGGGTAACATGGCATTGGATGACAGTATAAAAATGAGTTCTGCAGCTTTCCTTGCAAAGCATGCATGTTTGCAAAATGTCAGTACATCCCAGAAGGGAATGAAATGAGTCATGCAACTGAGCGCCCTTGTGCTGTCACTAGATGGGTCACAATGGAGCACAACAAACACGGTCTGCTGTGGGATGAGTGACATGTGGACGGGATCTCAAGTGGTGGGGATGTCAGGTGGCAAGGCTGGGTCTGGGGGCCTCCCAAGGGTGAGGATAAAAGGGAACATTAAGATGGACTTGGGAGCCAAAGGGCTGCTGTGGTTCCCCCACCCAAACAGCTGGAAAGGAAGGTTTCTTCTACAGCAAATGCAACAGCCCTCTCCCCTCACCCACCCCTTCCCAGGAGATGGCCCTAAGCAAGGGAGTAGTTCCAAACCAAGCCAGCACAAAGAAAGCCTGGTCCATGCCAAAGAACCTTGGTTAGATGGAAGAAAAATAAAAATCATAAAAGGCACCATGAAAAACTCCCTTCTGCATAGGCCTAGGGGAAAAGGAGAGGGATGGTGTTGAGACTGTCTGTTGGGTAGGGTTTTGTAAGGAGCACGCAGGTTTGGGTGAGTATGGCAGTGTAAATACACCATGACACAAGGACCAGGGCATGGTGTCCACAGAAGGCAGAGGTCAGACATGACACGGAGCGAGGCATAGGGTGCAGCGTGCGCCATGGGGTGCTGCCATGTTGAGACACATGCATGGGCAGGGGCCTACCAGAAGACGCTTTCAAAGTTTTTGTGGTCATTTTAAGATATGCCTCAGGATTTTCAGGGATTTCTACATCTGAAAAAGAATAATGTCATTGTCCTCACTGGAGGTGCCTGCAGATTAATGCCTGAGTATTAAGTTCACATATTAGGAACACTGCCAGCTATTAGGAAGCAACTACCTTCTATCATTTTTATTAAAAGGATTTTAAAAACCAGAAGGATTTTTTTTTTAAGGCCAACTCCTCACTGTCCAAAGCCACTGTAGGGGGCACATAAAGAATGGAGATGCTTTATCTACTGATACCCTGAAAACCCGACTGGGTTCACTGATGGGTCCCACACAGCCAGACCCCTCAATGATGAATCTCAATGTCTAAACATGAATTCCCTTTCTTTTTTGTTATTTTTTCTTTTTTGAGACAGAGTCTCACTATGTGGCCTTTAGTAGAGGATCTGGCGTCACAGCTCATGGCAACCTCAAACTCTTGAGCTTAAGCAGTTCTCTTGCCTCAGCCTTCCAAGTAGCTGGGACTACAGGTACCTGCCACATGGCTATTTTTTTGTTGTCATTGTCATTTTTGTTTAGCAGGCCCGGGCCGGGCTCGAACCCGCCAGCTCCAGTGTATGTGCCTGGTGCCCTAGCCACTGAGCTATGGGTGCCCAGCCTGTTTTTCCCTTTCATTCCACCTGTAACAGGAGCAAGCCTATTCCCAGGACAGGACAGACCACAGGAAAACACAGGAGCTGGGTCAGCTGCCAGCTGGGCACTGGGCAACTGAGAGCTGGCCACGTTGCTAAGGGGCTAAAAACATAGCCATGTGGGTCACCTGCAAGCACCCTAGGAGCCCGGCTGTTACCTGACAGTGCACTGTAGTACGGGCCCTCCTCGTCGTCTTCATGAGAGGAGGAGCCCCCCACGTCACCTGTGTGATCCCACTCCAGAGGGATGGAGTCCACGCTCACGGGGGTCTCGCAGCCGGACCGTTCGGGCCCCGGTGCTGGCGGCACTAGATGACACAGTGACTGAGGGGATGTGGGCTCCTCGCCCTCGCCGCTTTTACGCCAAGAGTCAGTCTGGATCTCTCTGGGGTCTTCCATGTCTGCTTCATTCTCAGAAGCCTCCTTTTCATCTTCCAAGCCCTAGATAGGAATATCCAGTTTTTCAAATTAACCAAATCTTAGCATATTGCAGTGAGAAGGAGCATTGGAAAGTCTGCCTGTACAGCAGTTTCCAAAATGGCTGTGGCTTTAAAAGTATCAGGTTTCCAGGTCCTGTTTCTGGTTATTCTAGTTTAGACAATCTGGAGTGACTTAGAATTTGTGTTTTCTGGCTCGGCGCCTGTGGCTCAACGGGCTAAGGCGCCAGCCACGTACTCCTGAGCTGGCGGGTTCGAATCCAGCCCGGGCCCGCCAAACAACAATAACGGCTGCAACCAAAAAATGGCTGGGCGTTGTGGCGGGCGCCTGTAGTCCCAGCTACTTGGGAGGTGGAGGCAAGAGACTTGCTTGAGCCCAGGAATTGGAGGTTGCTGTGAGCTGTGATGCCACGGCACTCTACTCAGGGTGACAGCTTGAGGCTCTGTCTCAAAAAATAAAAATAAAAAAAAAAAATTAACCAAGTAGCAAAAACTAATTGCCTAATCCTTTTCCCACCAAACTATCTTTAGAAAACACGTCTCCCAGATTCTCGGACAGATTCAAGAAATTCCTCCCAGCTCCCTGCTTAGCACTCTGTGGAATTGAGCCCTTTCTCCACTGCAACCCTGACCGCCTCTGTGTACTGGCTCTACTGTGTGCAGCAGGCAAAACATCCTGGTGTGGGTAGCAACAGAAACAGGAAGAGGAAATAAATATTGTGAAGTGTGATGATGATTCTAGACAAAGGAGATTTAAGCGTTACAGTTTTCTAAAGGTACAAATGTTTTCAAAAAGTTGGGTTTTGCCTGTGCTCGCGGGTTGGAGACCAGCCTGACCAAGAGCAAGACCTCATCTGGACTAAAAAAGAAAAATTATCCAGGCGTTGTGGCTCCCACCTATACTCCCAGTTTCTTGGGAAACTGAGGCAAAAGGATCACCTGAACCCAAGAGTTTGAATATTCGCTGTAAGCTATAACAACACAATAGGGCACACTACGCAGGGTGAGGCCTGTGGCTCAGTGGGAAGGGCGCCGGCCCCCTATAATGAGGGTGGCAGGTTCAAACCCAGTCTCAGCAAAACTGCAACAAAAAAAATAGCCAGGTGTTGTGGTGGGCGCCTGTAGTCCCAGCTACTCGGGAGGCTGAGGCAAGAGAATCACCTAAGCCCAGGAGTTGGAGGTTGCTGTGAGCTGTGTGATGCCACAGTGCTCTACCTAGGGTGATAAAGTGAGACTCTATCTCTACCAATAAATAAATAAAGTTGCAGGAAATTGTAATGAATTTTTACAAATAGTTATTTTTCCAACAGTTCCTGTTAAACACACACACACACAGAGTATTTTCTCAGAATGAATTGACAATGTGTCTTTGTCTCAGAAAAAGAAAAAAAAAATCTGGTCTGGCATTTCACATTCATTTCCCTCTATAAAAAAAAAAAATCCTGTGACGAACTGGCCCCACAGTTCATTCATTAAGGAAATTACCTGTTGACCTCCCATTAACAAGGACATGCAAATTATACATATGTCTATTGCCTTAAGCTAAAGCCTATCGATTCCACACTAATCATGAAGTACAAGTTTATCTTACAGTTAATAGAACTGGAGACAAGACAGAAACAGGCATTCTTCTACCTACCCAGGGACATCTACCTAAGTGATGCGTCCTTCACTCCCTTGTGTTATGTGAAATGTAGATTTCTTGGGCCTCACAAGAAGGTAGCCATTGGGCGGCACCTGTGGCTCATCGAGTAGGGCGCCGGCCCCATATACCAAGGGTGGCGGGTTCAAACCCGGCCTCGGCGGAACTGCAAAACAGAAAAATTGCCGGGTGTTGTGGCAGGCGCCTGTAGTCCCAGCTGCTCAGGAGGCTGAGGCAAGAGAATCGCCTAAGCCCAGGAGTTGGAGGTTGCTGTGAGCTGTGACGCCACAGCACTCTACTGATGGCAATAAAGTGAGACTCTGTATATACCAAAAAAAAAAAAAAAAGTAGCCACTACCCCATCAACACCATCCCATCCCACCCCAATCTCACCCCTGCTTTTATCCTTCTCTCTGTGTGCTTTAAAAAGGCTGAAGTTTTTAACCTTTTTTTTTTAGAAAAAAAAGCCACATCTTGTCTGCAGTTTATATTTTTCCTGGATGCTTCCTCAAAATCTTGGCTTAATAGACCTCTATGGGTTGTTTGCCTCAGTCATTTATTTAAGTTGACACTACCTTAGAAACAGTGTTGTCCTGTCTCTCTATGTGATAGGTGACATCTCTACTCCAGTCTAATAGGAAGGGTGTTACTGGGGGACAGGTAGATGAGGGGACACTGCCTGTGCTGAGAAGTGGCTCCCAGGCAGCCATGGCCTACTGGGCACTGTGCTCTGGGGTGCAGCATCCACACTAGCGGACGAGTGAGACTGGCTGAGCCCCTGTCCCTGACCAGCCTCTGTGAGGTTTACTCGGAGAGATGCAGAGACTGGTCAGGCTAACTGCATCCACATGGCCTCCCAGGGACGCTGGCAAGGACGCGGGCACAAACTGAGCAGAACCAGCTCCTGCCTTGGCTAATGTCCGCTGATTTCTTGCATCTGCACTCTTCTTAACTCTGCTCAGGCACTCCGGATTTTATGCCAGGATTATTCAAGTCTCTTTTTCCACATCCCAGGTCTATTTGAGGGAATAAGACCCTTAATTCTGGGGAATAAGACAACAGTTGTCCTCCTCTTAAATGTACTTGAACTTTTTTTCCTTTCTAATAAGTAATAATAGTGGCAAAGACATGGTGTATAAAGTGCTTACTATGTGCCAGGTTTTGTGATTAATACTTTAATATATTATCTCATGTCTTCTTTTGCGGTTGAACCTTCAACAGGAACCTCTGAACCATGTAACAAAACAGCCACAGGAGCCACACTATGCAGAATGTGAGACAAGGGCCTCATGGCCTCTGCTGGGACTCAGGGCACATTATGCAACCTTGTCGAGTGTCTGGGGTGGAGCTGCCCTGTGTTGGGAGGATGTGGGCAACACATGTATTCTGCCAAGGCCGCAAATCCACTTGTGAGAAAATGTCCAAGAATTCTGGAACCAAAAGGAGCTTTAGCAAAGAATCTTGTGGGTCACCCCTAAGACATTCTAGCAGAAAGCACATAGCAAATTGGTTTGAAAGGCCCCTGATGGGAAGCAGTGTAAGCCATCTTTGCCCCCTCCACATCCTTCGTCATTCTGGTCCTTTCTGGCAGGCCCACCTGGAAGGACCTCACTTCCTCAAGGGACTCCTGCCCTGGCCCCTGAGTCTGGATTAACCTCCAAGGCACTCTGTTCCTCCCTCTCACAGCTGTGCCTCAACCAGAGATGTGCATCGTGGCCATTTGGGGAGCATTAGAAACATCAATGCCCAGTGTGAAATGACCATGACCATGACCAATTAATTCCAGCTATCTAGATGGGATTAGTAATTTCAAACCTCCCCAGGTAGTCCCAACTGCATTCAAGGTGGAGAACACTGCATCAGATCAGGTATAGTGGACTTTTGGTACTTACTTACCCCTGCACTTCCATATGAAGGCCTGCTCTCTGATCTTCAAAGGGGCCACTCTTGCTTTTCACACCCAAATAACGGGGTCCTTCTGGTGCCCTGTGCTCCTCCCAGACGATTTCTTTCCCAAGAGATTTTGAGCATCTCTGGGAAATGTTTTCATGCCCCACCAATGCACCTGCTCACACTACTTCAGGCTTCTTGGTGTGGCCACCTGGGAAGCAATTCTCCACATTGACACCCCTTTCTCTGTGCACCTGACAAAGTGCCTAGCTGATGATACTAAGGAGCTAGTGCTAATAAATATCTGTCCAATTAATGGCAAATAGAAAATGGTAAGTGGAAGTCTTCTTGAAGGAATGACAATTACACGTGCAGATTAAATAGATAGTTGTAAATTAACAAAACACCATAAAACATGCAAGAGAAAAACAAAACCAGTTACAAAAATTCCAGGAAAAAGATCACTTCAGCCACACAAGGCCAGCCTGGGCAACATAGTGAGACCCCCGACCTCTACAAAAACTAAAAAATTTTAGCCCAGTGTGGTGATGTGAGCTGGTAGTCTTGACTACTCTAGAGGCTATGTTTTTTTCCTTCAAAGATTGGCTCTCAGCATTCCTGCTGAGATGGACTTCTGAGGGTACAGACATCACCAGGAGTTTCCTTGCTGCTTTCAGAGTCACAATTTATTTGTTACAACTTGACTCTCACCAAAAAGTGAGGAAGGGTCATGCAGGGCTGGCTTGCACCTGTAATTCTAGCACTTTAGAAGGCCAAGGTTGGAGGATCGCTTGAGCCCAGGAATTTGAGGTTGCAGTGAGCTATGATGAGAACCAAATTCTATAGAAGAAAATTTAATATTTTTCCCTTTTAAAAAATTCCCTTTCGGGGGGCGGAGCAAGATGCCGGACAAGTAACAGCTTCCTTGCAGCTGGGCACAGTGAGACTGGGGAGAGAGGACTTCAGGCATCTCTGCCAGGTGGGATCTGCCCAGAAACTTCCCTTTGGGGACACGGGAGACAGCGTGAGGCTTCTGGACACCCTGAG
>CAUYON010120498.1:0-51562 GCA_963573935.1 Arctocebus calabarensis
GAGACAGAGCCTCATGCTGTCATCCTGGATAGAGTGCCGTAGCATCACAGCTCACAGCAACTTCCAATTCCTGGGCTCAAGCGAGTCTCCTGCCTCCGCCTCCCAAGTAGCTGGGACTATAGGCGCCCGCCACAATGCCTGGCCATTTTTTGGTTGCAGCCGTCATTGTTGTTTGGCGGGCCCAGGCTGGATTCGAACCCGCCAGCTCAGGTGTACGTGGCTGGCGCCTTAGCCTGTTGAACCACAGGCGCCAAGCCCAAACACTGTTTCACAATTCTATTACTTGCCCCTTCTTGGGTTCTTTCATGTTCTCTATTTCAAACCTTTACCACACTAAATTGTCAACAGATGATTTTATCCGAAGTAAAAGGAAACAAAGAAATTATCATTTACAATTTCCGGAAATTCCCTTCCACTTCTAGAATCTAATAATTGTCACCTTTCCTTATCTCTTTTCCTTAAATCTAACATATGCACTTCCTCCTCTATAAAATTGCTACCTGTGCAATGAAGCAAGTCCCTCTGTCACGGGTCGTTTCTCTCCTAAAACTGCAACAGTTTTTTCTTCATTTTAAACTTCTACATCTACAAATGTGCTAACATCTTCCTCCTCCTTAAATAAAATTTGTTTTTAAATCCCTATTTTTAACTCCACTTCCCTTTTAGCTCACAGCTTAACTCCTTCCTTTTCCCCATCACACTAGACTTCTCTCAAGAGTAGTCTGCAGTGGCTCGGCGCCTGTGGCTCAACGGGCTAAGATGCCAGCCACGTACACCTGAGCTGGCGGGTTTGAATCCAGCCCGGCTCACCAAACAACACTGACAGGTGCAACCTAAAAATGGCCGGGTGTTGTGGCAGGCACCTGTAGTCCCAGCTACTTGGGCGGCAGAGGCAGGAGACTCATTTGAGCCCAGGAATTGGAGGTTGCTGTGAGCTGTGATGCCACAGCACTCTATCCAGGGTGACAGCTTGAGGCTCTGTCTCAAAAAAAAAAAGAGTAGTCCGCAGTGTGTATCATCTCTTCCATTTCTGTTCTCCACCCCTGCCATCTTAACCACTGCTCTCCCCAAACTCCTTGACTAAGATTAGGGATGAGCTAACTGATAACCCACTCACATAATATTCAGCCTGCTTGAGGACAGACTGACACTGCTGTAGGTATCCCTCAGGTTGTCATATACTTTTCTTCAGTGATCTCATTTAATTCTGGGGCTTCAACTAGTTTTCATATGATTTCTAAATATTAGTTATAGCACTCACTTTTCTCCAACCACCTTCTAAACATGTTTACTTCTGAGAGTCCCAAAGATGGTGTCTTTAATTTACCATTTTCAAAGCTACACACTTCCTATAACCAAGCCTACCTCCGACAACAGATTCCACCTCTCATTTGTATTATGACATCACCATCTACCCTTCTTCACATTTTATAACCTCAGAATCATCTGATTTTTTTCTTCTCCCTAACATCCAGACATCTAATTCTTCCTCAAATCTTTCACTCTGCTTTATAAGAAGTCTCCTTAGCCCAATTTCACTCACAAAATTTCACTCTCTGATTTAAAGTTTTTATCATCTCTTGCCTAAACTATTTAAAAGGCTTCCTAACTGGTCTAATGAATCCCCAGTCTGTCCCCACCACAGGACATGCTCCATACTATCCCAGCATCCTTGTTAAAATACAGTGCCCAGATAGCAAAAAGCTGGATCTATGGAGAGTTGTTATTTTTCAAACAGAACTCAAATAGTGCTGTTCCTGATTGCTTTCACAAGTAGTGGTCTGAATAAATTTTTATCGGCTTAACAATTAACAAAGCAGGTAAAAGTTTCATTACTTTATTACAAGAAAATATGTAGTAGTATAACTGAATCAGAATTATCTGAAAGTGTTTTCACATATCAAATGCTAATAATAAACATGAACTATGACTATATGATCACTGTTGCCTTTTATTCAATATTCAAATTTAAACCTCAAAACTATGTTATCTTATTTTTCTTTTTTTTTTTCTTTTGTAGAGACAGAGCCTCACTTTATCGCCCTCGGTAGAGTGCCGTGGCATCACATAGCTCACAGCAACCTCCAACTCCTGGGCTTAGGCGATTCTCTTACCTCAGCCTCCTGAGTAGCTGGGATCACAGGCGCCCACCACAACGCCCGGCTATTTTTCTGTTTTGCAGTTTGGCCAGGCCGGGTTTGAACCCGCCACCTTCGGTATATGGGGCTGGTGCCCTACTCAAAGCGCCACAGGCAATGCCCTATGTTATCTTATTTTTTAAAGACAAGGTTTACTGTCACCCAGGATAGAGTACCAAGGCACAATAATAGCTCACCATAACCTTCAACTCCAGGGCTCAAGTGATCTTCCTGTTTCAGCCTCTTGAGTACACTACCATGCCTGACCATTTGTTTTTGTAGGACAGGATTTTGCTATGTTGCCTAGGCTGGTCTCAAACTCCTGGCTTCAAGCAATCCTCCTGCCTTAGCTTTCCAAATTGCTATAACTATAGGTGTGAGCTACTGTGTCCAGTCGGTAATTTTAGAATGATAAATTTCATTGATAGTTTGTATTTTCAATGTAACATTTTATACACACAAATACAAAAATACCTAGTATTCATATCACAGATCCAGTGATAAACTGGTTCTTAAATGCAGCCATAATGGAGGTGAATGAAGAGAAGCCACCTGACTCCTGCACCCATCCACTGCCCTCACCCTACTCTAAGGTGATGGTGACCACCTCTGCCTGTCTGCTACAGTATTCACTTGACTAGTTCCTGCTCCTTCACTCTAGTACTCAATAGTATTCTCCCAGAGTGCCTACAGCCATCTTTTTAAAACAAATTTTATTATTCTCCTGCTAAAACTATCCAAAAGCTTCCCACTGTGTTTAGAAAAACAGCCACACTCTTCACCCGTCTACACGAGCCCTTGTGATTTGGCACCCTGCACATTCATCTTCTGTAACTCTCTCCTTGTCCACACATCTCCAGTCACACTAGGCTCCGTTCTGTTCTTCAAACGTACTAAGTTCATTTCCCATCTTTACCATTTTCTCATTTCCATACATGAAATGAGCTTCCCAGAGGTCCACCAGGATAACCTTACTCTTTGTTCTGTCTCAGTATAAACGTTACCTCCTCAAACACTTAACCTAACCCAATTCCCCACCCCTACACACAGTGTCAGTCACTCTCCATCCTATTAGTTTGATTTTCATTGTAGTACTTGTCTGAAATTATCTTTGTGTGCTTGTTATCTGTCTCCCCTCACTAGAAATCCATTCGTTGTTGGAGCTCTTCTAGCAGTAGGACAGTGCCTTGATACATAGTAAACCTTCAGATATTTATCAGTGCCTGATGTCTCACAAAACGGTATCTTCTAAGATACCTAATTCCTTTCCTACATCTCCATAAAAATGTCCCATAGGCACCATAAACTGAGCATATCCAAGACTTATCATGTTACTCCTTAAATCTGATCTTCCTCCTATGTTCCGTATCTCAATTAATAGCACCCATGGCCTCTGTCACCAAAACCTTTTCATTTATATCCCGCATATTTCTCAATTGTCATACTTTCATCATCTCTCACCTTAACATCCAAGACCTTTTGGAGCTTAAGTGAATGTTGTTCTACTGAATTTTGCAGTTATTGCATTTCTGAAGGTTTGTGGCAACCCTGCACTGAATAACTCTATTGTTGTCAGTTTTCCAAAAGCATGTGCTTTGTGTGTGTCTGTGACATATTTCTTAATTTTCACAATCTTTTACATGTTTTATTATTATTATTGTATCTGTTATATTGATCTGTGATCAGTGAGCTTTCATGTTACTACTGTAATTGTTGTGGGGTGCCAGGAACCACACCCATATAGAACAGCGAACTTAAGTGTTATATATATTCTGACTGCTACATCCACCAGCCATCCCCACATATACCCTCCACCCATAAGTCTCTCTATACTGACCCCTAAGTGTGTTCAAGTGAAAGAAGAGTGACACATCTCTCAATTTCAAACAAAAACTAGAAATGACTGAGCTTGGCGAGGAAGGCATGTTCAAAGTCAAGACAGGCTAAAAGCTAGTTCTCTTGTGCCAAACAGTTACCAAGTTGTCAATGCAAAAGAAAAGTTCTTGAAGGAAATTAAAAGTGCTACTCCAGTCAATACACAAATGACAAGAAAGCAAAGCAGCCTTACTGCTGGGCATGAAGAAAATTTTAGTAGTCTAGATAGAAGATCAAACAATACACAACATTCAAAGCAAGTCTCTAACTCTCTTCAATTCAATGAGGGCTGAGACAGTTGAGGAAGCTGCAAAAGCTTGAAGCTAGCAGAGGTTGGATCATGAGGTTTATAGAAAAAGCTGTTTCCATAACACGAAAGTACAAGATGAAGCAACAAGTGCTGATATAGTAGCTGCAGCAAGTTATCCAGAAGACCTAGCTGGGTAACTTGATCTAATCACCCAGAGGATGGCTGATGGAAGTGGCTACAGAGTAAACTACAGATTTTCAACCCAGATAAAATAGCCTGCTATTTTAAGAACATGCCATCTGCGATGCTCATAGCTACAGAGAAATCAATGCCTGGCTTTAAGCCTCAAAGAATAGGCAGACTCTTTTGTTAGGGGTTAATGTAACTGGGGACTTTAAGTTGAAGCCAATGTTCATTTACCATTCTGAAAATCCTATGGTCCTTCAGATTTATGCTAAATCTACTCTGCCTCTGCTCTCTAATGGAGGAACAGAGACTAGATGACAGCACATCTGTTTACATCATGATTTACTGAATACATTAAGTCCACAGTTGAGATCTACTGGTTAGGAAAAAAGATTCCTTTCAATAATTACTGTTCATTGACAATGCACGTAGTCACCCAAGAGCTCTGATGGAGATACACAGGAAATTAATGTTTTATGCCTGCAAACACAGAATCCATTCTGTAGCCTATGATTCAAAAAGTCATTTTGACTTTCAAGTCTTCTTAAGAAATACATTCTTTAAAGTAATAGTCATTATAGATAGTGATTCCTCTGATGGATCTGAGCAAAGTAAATTGAAAACCTTCTGGAAAGATTTACCATTCTAGATGCTATTAAGAATATCTGTGATTGGCCAGGCACGGTGGCTCATGCCTGTAATCCTAGCACTGTGGGAGGCTGAGATAAGTGGATTGCATGAGCTCAGGAGTTCAAGACCAACCTGAGCAAGAGTCAGACCCCTTCTCTACTAAAAATAGAAAACTAGCCCAGCATTGTGTAGCAGGTGCCCATAGTTCCAGCTA
This sequence comes from Arctocebus calabarensis, assembly GCA_963573935.1. Lineage (NCBI taxonomy): Eukaryota > Metazoa > Chordata > Mammalia > Primates > Lorisidae > Arctocebus > Arctocebus calabarensis. The sequence continues at coordinate 5,294 of CAUYON010120498.1, forward strand.
CTTGAGAGGCTGAAGCAGGAGGACCTGAGCCCAAGAGTTTGAGGTTGCTGTGAGCTATGACTCCAGGGCACTCTTACCTAGGGTGAAAGAATGAGAATCTGTCTTAAAATAAATAAATAAATAAATAAATAAATAAAAGGGTATCTGTGATTCACAGGAGAGGTCAAAATATCATTTCAATATCACTTCAAATATTGTATCAATATATTTTGATATCTGATCTAATGATCAGAGGTCATTTATAGGAGATTGTAAGAAGTTAATTCCAATCTTTATGGATGATTTTGAGGGGTTCAAAACTTCAGTGGAAGAAGTCACTGCAGTGTAGTGGAAATAACAAGAGAACTAGAAGTAGAGCTTAAAGAAGTGCCTAAACTGCTGCAATCTCTAAAACTTCAACAGAATGGGAGTTACTTTTTATGAGACAAAGAAAGTGATTCCTTGAGATAAAATCTACTTCTGGTGAAGATATGAACTTTGTTGAAATGATAACAAAGGGTGCAGAATATTACATAAACTCATTGCTAAAGCAGTGGCAGGGTTTGAGAGGATTGACTCCAGTTTTGAAAAAAGTTCTACTGTGGGTAAAATACTACTAAATACCATTACATGCTACAGAGAACTCTTTCCTAAAAGGAAGAGTCAAATGATATGGCAAATTTCATTGCTATGTCATTTCAAGAAATTGACATCAATCTTCAGCAACCACTACCCTGATGGAGATTTCAAGAAATTGACGTCAATCTTCAGCAACCACTACCCTGAAGATTCATCAGCAAAAAGATTACTCACTGAAAGCTCGGATGATCATTAGCTTTCTTTAGCTTCAAAGTATTTTAAAATTAAGGGTTTTCTTGTTTGTTTGTTTTTTAGATATAATGCTATTGCACTCTTAATAAGCTATGGTACACCCTTAACAATCTTTTATATGCCCTGAAAAACAAAACAAAAAAAAATTGTGTGGTTTGCTTTATCGCAAGATTCATTTTATTGCAGTAGTCAGGAACAGAACCTATAATACCTCTGAGGGATGCCCATATTTATTTTCCTTACTTCATCTATCCTCAACACAACCCACAAAATGAAATTTACAAAATATAAATATGACCATGTTTCTTCCCTGGTTAAAATCATTTACTAGTTGTCTATCACCTATAAAATCCAAATTCCTTCACATCCTCCCTTGTTAACTGGTCAGTCCAAACTTCTCCTCTTGTCTCTCCTTATAGAAGTCCTTTTAGTTCAAGTCACAGTAGACCATTTACCATTCCCTAAATTCACTGCTTTAAACATTGTAACTTCTCCTTAATGTCTTGAGTGAAGCTTCCCTAACCCATCTCAGCAGACTTAGAACACAGAATAGTTATATATATAATACATAGTACAGTCAATCCTTATTATTTTCACAGGTTCTGGATTTGCAAATTTGCTTACCTCCTGACATTTATTTGTAATCCAATAATCAACACTTAACAGAACTTTTGGGGTCATCTGTGGATGTGCACAGAGCGGGGAAAAAAACTAAGTCTCCCAACATTTCATAGACTTATTTGAGGCTGAACAAGGTTAACACTTCATTTTCTTATTTCAGTTCTCATACTAAAAAAAAGTGTCCTTTCAGGGTCTATTTAGTGCCACTTTTTTATTTGTTTTGCATTTTTGTGGGTTTTAGTTTGTTATTTCACTGGCTAGCATGGCCCCCAATCATACTACTGAACTGCTGCCTGGTGTTTCTAACTAAAAAAGCCATGAATTGTCTTACAAGAAAATGCATATATTAAATAAGCTTCATTCAGGCCTCAGTTACATGGGGTTGGATATGAATACAATGTCAATGCATCAATATATACTATATAAGGTGTCTAAACAAAAACATTCATAAAACAAGGTTATGTATTATCAATTCATAAAATGACTATGACCAAAGGCTTGCAGGAACCTAACCTTGTGTTTACCCTAGAAACAACAGTTTAATATTCCATAATTTAGTGTTTGCAGAGACTTTATAGGTCATAACTACTGTGAGTAATTAAAACTGACTTTTTAATTTACATGTCTGGTCTACAACACAAAATTATTGGACTCATTGAGGACAGACGCGGGACATTATTTTTGTACTCTAATTCTCAATATTATGCCAGACACATTGCAGTTAATAAATACTTAATGAATGAAATTTTAAAATTCTCATTTCTTACCACTGTAATGTAATTTGCTCTATATATTCTGTTATGGTAAGCTACCCATGCAGGTCAACATTTTACACATTGCCCCTCTACCTCAGTGAGGTCTTATTCAATTGCATAGTTAATGGCTGAACACCATCCTCTATTCCTGCCCTTCACCTCTTTTATAGCCAAAGACTATATTCTTTAAGTTTAAACCTAAAATCACAGTTAAATAGAAAGGGATTTACAGGCATTTACTTTTCCTCAGGTCTGCTAGTCCTAATGGGCATAGACCTGAAAACTATTAAACATTTCAGTAAAAGTGGAAGACTGAACACATGTGCCTACATCTCCACCCTTTGAGCTTCCACTGAAATGATAACACAGCTACTTACTTTTAAAAACTGCAACAATACTAAAGGTGAAGTGAGAGAGAAATGAGAGAAAGAGATTAGTAATCCAGATGTTTTAAGAAATGGTCACAAGTTACAAAACAGATGAGTAGGCCGGCACAGTGGCTTCCTCCTGTAATCCTAGCACTCTAGGAGGCCAAGGCCAAGTGATTGCTTGAGCTCAGGAGTTTGAACCAGCCTGAACAACAGCCAGACCCCCATCTCAATTAAAAATAGAAAAGAAAAAACTTGCCAGGGATCCAATGTGGTGGGCATTTGTAGTCCCAGCTACTTACGAGGCTGAGGCAGGAGGGTCTCTTGAACTCAAGAGATTGAGGTTGCTGTGATGAGGCCCTGGCATTCTACAATCCCGGGCAACAGAGTGAGACTGTCTCAAAAAAAAAAAAAAAAAAAACCCAACCAGATGAATAAGGCTTGTGTCTCTGGCAAAATGGTAGGCTTGATGATCTGAAAATAATCCTCTCACATCTTGAAATGCTAAATAAAATACAAAAACATCCTCTTCAATAAAAAAAATTTACAAGTCCCAAAGATAATCCCCATGGGCCAACATGAAGGGTAAACAAACGGAAAGGTGAACAGGTACTGCCCTGGGGTGTGTGCCTTCTCAGCACTAGGAGCTCAGAGACTGCAGTTTGTACCTCCTATTCAAGATGGAAAACTGCAACTTAGATCCCAGTACTGAAGCTGTGACTTTAGGGGACTAACCCCCCACCTTCTAGAAGAGTAACCTAGTAAAAACCTGTTGGCCAAGAAAGACAACAAAGAAATCAGCCTTAGCTCAGCTTGGAGGAAAAATATCACCTGAAAATTTGTAATTACAGGGTTCAGGGTGCAAAATTATGCAACAGAGAACCCCACACAGAGAAAATGCAAAGTGATCCTAGGTTGGTAACTTCCACAGGGCTCAAAAACCTTAGCAAATCTCTTGAGGAATGTGTCTTCTAACCACACTGCACACAATTGCCTTGAATAAAACCCAACCAAACAAGAGCATGCAATCATCAAACACTCAAAAAAAAAAGGAGAGGCAGCTGAAAACACAAGTATTACTAATACTTTTAATAATTAAATAATAGTGATAATATTTATTAATAAATACTAATATTTGATAATTAAAATAATTAATAATACTAATAAAGGAAAGCAGGAAAGAATGAGTAAAACTTCAGATGTCTTCCCAAGTGGACTTTCTCTGAGCATCCCTTGAGAAGATTCCAAATGCTCAATATTCTTCTTTTACTTACTTTCTACTAAAAGAAAACCTGTACTTACTCCAGAACTTTGCCTCCCACAGAGGAAATATTCTACACACGTACACACAAACACACACTTGGATTCACCACAGCCTGACTACTACAGTACAGAGACACTTTTGCTTTTCTTCTTCATTTCTTTACTATACAGAATAGTTAGACTGCAATTATATTTTATATTAAATGGCCAATGTTTAGACCAAACAAATGCAAGGGAAATAAAGAAAAAACAAACCAGTTCTCTGAAAATATACTCCCATCTCTATTACGGGTATGTGCATTCAACTTTTATCTTTATATGACAATGAACTATTTCGGTTTATAAAGATGGAAACCAATGATATTTGTTCTGCTTAACAAAAATAAAGCCAAATAAAAACTCCTGTACTGTCTTGGAGCCTGTAGCACACCAGTGGCATACACCAATGCTGGCGGGTTCGAACTCAGCCTAGGCCAACTAAACAGCAATGACAACTGCAACAACAACAACAAAATAGCTGGGCTGAGGCAGGAAAGTAAAGGCAGAGCTAAAGATCTGTCCTAGCCACTCTGTACAGGCATTAGCCAAACAGTCTGTAACACTCCACTGTAGCAAATGTCTCTGTTATCTGTATATCGTTCTCTTAGAAGGCGCTGGGCCTAGATAGTAACCTTGCAACTTCCTTAGCCTTCCCTCGCCCTTGAAGACAAGTAGCCCGCCCGAAGTCAAGGGCGCGGGCAAATCTGTCCTTCCCTGGAGTCCCAGGACTTTCACGTTTGTCATGTAACACACATCCTTTATCACTCTCACGTGCACCCTAACCCTAAAAAAATGTATAAAAGAAAGGCAAGAGATTGGGTCGGTGGGCTCAGTTTTTAGGACACTAGTCCCCCGAGTCTCCCGGCCGGAATAAACTCGCTGCTTCCTCTATCGACTGGTGCCTGGAGTCTTCTGTCTGCATCGGTTTTCCTGCTACCGGGCGTTGTGGCAGGCGCCTGTAGTCCCAGCTTCTCGGGACGCTAAGGCAAGAGAATTGCATAAGCCCAAGAGTTGGACGTTGCTATGTGCTGTGACGCCACAGCACTCTACTGAGGGCAACATAGTAAGACTCTGCCTCAATAAAGGAAAGAAAAGAAAAGAAAAGAAAAAACTCTTGCACACCTGTCTCTCAGTCTAGAATTTCAATGTTTTTCCATTTATCACTATAAGGATTTATAAGCCATTATAAAACTTTTCCACATATTATGCAGCCATAAGAAAAGCTGGAGACTTTAACCTCTTTTATGTTTACATGGATGGAGCTGAAACACATTCTTCTCAGTAAAGTATCTCAAGAAGGGAAGAAAAAGTATCCAATGTACTCAGTACTATTATGAAACCAATATATAATCACCCACACTTTCATATGAATGATAAAACACAGCTATAAGCCAGAATGAAGTGGAGAAGAGGGGAGGGCAGGGGAGGGGGAGGCTGGGTGGAGGAAGGGTAATCAGTGGACCCCACCTAATGGTGCCTATTGCAAGGGTATATGTCAAATCTATTAAGAGTAGAGTATAAATGTCTTAACACAAAAATTAAGTGAGGTGAAGGCTATGTTAACCAGTTTGATGTAAACATTCCAAATTGAATATAAAATCAGCACACTGTACCCCATAAATGCATTAATGTACAGAGTTATGATTTAATTTAAAAAAAAAAAAGGATAAAGGAAAAGTAGGGTCCTTCCTAGGGAAAACAGACATATTATAAAATATTTAAAAAAAAAAAAAACTTTTCCAGATGTACCTGTTATATGTAGAGCAATCTATTGGTAAGCGGGAATAAAATTACTCTAAAGGAAACAGCCCCTATACAATTTTTCCTTTAAGTGTTTTGCTGTTTAAACTTTTTGTATGTAAAAAATTTAGAACAGGTTCCAATACTGTAAGGAAAAAACCTAGACTTAAGAACCAGCTCAACTCAGACCTGGGATGTGAAGCACCCCAAAGCACATGAAAAGCACTGTTGTAAAGAAAGCATCTAAAGAATTCACATCAGGAGGCCCTCAGGATATGAAAACAGAGCAATTCCAAAGGAGTTAAATTAGCAAAAGTGAACAGAAGGTAAGGGAATTTTTCACAAAAAAGCCAACCAAAGTGAAGATGGGTAAAAATATTTGGAAATATTTGTCTAATCAAAAGTGTCTAAGATACACCCTTAAATTTAAGAACACAATAAAGAAAACAATAAGAATCCACTGCATTGTGGCTTGGCGCTCAGGGCACATACAATGAGGTTGGTGGGTTCAAATTCAGCCTGGGCCAGCTAAACCACAATGACTACTACAACAAAAAAATAGCTGGGTGTCATGGCAGGCACCTGTAGTCCCAGCTACTTGGGAGGCTGAGGCAAGAGAATCACGTAAGCCCAAGAGTTTGAGGTTGCTGTGAGCTGTGATGCCACTGCACTCTACCGAGGGCAACATAGTGAGACTTTGTCTCAAAAAAAACAAAAAAAAAATTCCACTGCATTGTAAGATTGTAAACTGATGGAAGGCAGTATCTCATCAAGCAACCAATGAAAAGAAGTTAGAAATTGACTTATGGATCCAAAAATGTCTAGGAAAGAATTTGCCTACTCTGTATTCCAGGGATTTTCAATCTTGGCACTATTGACCTTTGGTGCCAGATAATTCTTTGTTATGGGGGGTATGTCCTATGAACTGCTTAGTAACATTCCTGGCCTCTACTCCCTAGCTATCAGTAGAATGAACTCCTTGCCCCTAGATGTGACAACCAAGATATCTTCAGATATTACCAAATGTACATCGGGGGCAAAACTGCCCTTTTGAAAATCACTGTAATATTCTGAATAATGCAAATAGGTATTCTATAGTTTGGATGTTTTCCCCTCAAAGGTGGAAGAGGGTGCAGATCTCTCATGAATGGTTCAGTGCTGTCCTGGCATTAATGAGTACTTCCTTGCTCTATTAGTTCTCAAGAGATCTGGTTATTAAAAAGAGCATGGCACCTTCCCCCTTTTACCACATGATCTGCCCAATGCCAGCTCCTTTTTGCCTTCTAACATGAATGGAAGCAGCTGAAGGCCTTCACCAGCAGATGCTGGCACCACCCTACACGACTCTCTTCTTTATAAGTTATCCAGCCTCAGGTATTCCACAGTAACACAAACAGACTAAGGCAAGATGTACTGAGCTAACATTTGGTACTTCTAGTGTCAGGATCACTCAACTCTTCTGGCTCACCTAGTACATGTCTCATAATAATTTGGCTTTCTAGAGATAGTATGGTCACATTTGTAAAATGTATTTGCTATACTGTTCTTTCATGAAATTTAAAAAAAAAAGATGTCAGAAGAAAGGCCCATGATCAAAGTTAAAGTTTCTGATAATAAAAATCAAACTGCATACTTCTCACATTTCCCCACAAGACCTAACACTATATGTCAGAAACGTGAAATGCTTTAAAAATTTGTTTCAACATACTTCAATATTCATAAATTCCTTACTACTACTATCAGTACTTTAATTGTGTTTCATATTTTTCACTAATTTTTATAGTTCTTCTGCCCTTTCCTCTCCCCTACATAACAATACACACACAGCTGATCCATCAGTATTACTGTTAATTTAAGTCCTTCCATTGAAAGTTAACAGTATGTCAAGCGAAGGATAAATGAAATTTGATTTACTAATTAGTAGCCAGGTAGGTGGTCTCAAGAGAACTTTTCCATCCTTTAACATCAAATATAGATGAGAACAACCTGATAAAATCTAGGGACTATAACAACTTACTAAAAATGAAAGTAACCTAAAAGAACTTTTAAAACAAGACTGGGGCTTATCAAGGGAAACAGAGTAGAATTGTGGGGAGATCCTCAAACTCTGAAATTCTAAGGACTGTCTTTGCTTAGGAATCCCTTGAAAAACTTCAAAATAACTCTGTTATTTGATTTGCCATGGTGTATTTACAGTGTCCTTGTTATTTATAGTACACAGTATTTTCCTGTTCCTTCTCTCTGCCACCACTGACTTTACAGTCTCATTAATTCACCTTCAACTATCACAACAAACCTCTGCCAAATATTCTCTTCTTCAGGGTAATCTATTAGGCATAGGGTTATCACATAGATCATGTTAAAATATCATCTGAATGGCCAGACTGCATTAGAAAAACTTACGCTCTTCTTTCATCTGAGAATGCTTAAATTTCTCATCTTAATATCTAGCTTTCCATCTATTCAACCTAATTTACTCTATTTCTTAATATAAACTCTCTGTTCTAACACCACTGATCTTTTCACTTCTCTGTGTACAAACACATTTCTCATCCTCATCTTAATGCTATCACTCATGCTATAAATCCCATTTAAGAAATGCCTTGGCTATTCAATACCTTGCCAGCTTACAGCCTACCCATTGCTTTTGCAGAACCTAAGTTCTAGAGCTAAAATGGGTCTTCAAACTATCTCAAAACGAATTCAAATGAGTAGCAAGTCTCTCCAACAAGTGAGAATTTCATTTTGTGAACTTTTTCAGAACTTACAGTCTGTTGCACATGATAAAACATTATATGTTAAATTATTTATTTCTGAACATGTTCAATAACTTAAACAAATACATAGTCTATGTTCATGGGATAATGTTTGACTGGGGAAATACAGATATAGTTTTTTCCCCCAAATACACTTAAATGAAGTAATACTTTTATTGTATAAAATTCCATTATATACATAATATACACTGATTTTGTTTTGTTGAAAGTTTCTATTTGAGAGTAACAAATTCTTACATTGTTCTTTTTGGAGATATTCATATTTTGGGAAAGAAGAGTCTTTGAATGATGAAAGAGAAATAAAGAGATGGCAGAGCAGAGTAGAAGACGTTTGCGGTGCACACTCTTAGAAAAGGTAACACCAGAGATAAAACAAATTTGCACCCTTCAATTTGGGTTTGCAGAGTCTGTTGGGAAGGAGAGAATGGAGATATGGAGATGAGAATGAGGACAGATAGAGCCAAGTCAGTGTTCTATTGTTATGTTCTGATGAATACTGCCATGAAATTATCATTGGTGGAAATAAACTATAAATATATACTTGGCTATAAAAGCTGAGTGAGTTAAATAAAGGTTACTAAAAGCTTATTTTTTATCTCAAGCATCCAAGTTACGCTATCTCTAGGACAGCATCTGGAACCAGAAGTTGCAATCAAAAACTTTTAAGTGGAAGTTAAAAAAGCTCTAAATAAAATATCCTCAAAAACGCCTCCTAGGATTTATGAGCACTTTTTTTTTTGGCCAGATTGAAAGTCCTGAGACATTTCTTTCAACAAAGTAATGATAAATAGAAACTAATTGTGTAGTATCTGGTGTTTTTACACTGAATAGCATAAAATGTTGATGATCTGATTGATATAGTCTATTTAGTTTTAAATGAGTGAACATGAAAACTTTATAAGGATTTTTAGGGGTTCATTCACAATCTCAGTCTCCTTAACTGTATTTACCTCATAATATCTTAAATTCCTTCATAGAAATTTTCTTTACTTAGGGGTTTTCGAGGATTGGTAAGGGCACACTATGACTACTATTTTGTCTCACAAGATACTCCAAACCTAACCCTAACCCTATCCCTAACTATAGTTTGAAATTTTTTTCATTGATCCCCCTTCCAAAGAAAAGCTTAAATGAACAAAATTAAAAACACTTGAATTCATTTGTTTAAAAATATACATGCTCATTTCATTCCTAAAATAAGTAACTTTAATGAATTAAACTTCTCTACTCAGTTACCTAAGCTTGTTACATCAAAGTCCCAGCTACAAAAATACTAAAAGATGAATGAAAAAAAGCAGAGTGACAGTCTCACTTTATCGCTCTCAATAGAGTGCCATGGCATCACACAGCTCACAGCAACCTCCAACTCCTGGGTTCAGGCAATTCTCTTGCCTCAGCCTCCAGAATAGCTGGGACTATTGGTGTCCGCCACAATACCCGACTATTTTTTTGTTGCAGTTTGGTCAGGGCTGGGTTTGAACCTGCCACCCTTGGTATACACAGCCAGCGCCCTACCCACTGAGCCACAGGCACTGTCCAGAAAAAAAAAAAATTTTTTTTTGAGACAGAGTCTCACCATGTCGCCCTGGCATCACAGCTCACCTCAAACTCTTGGGCCTAAGGGATTCTCCTGCCTCAGCCCCCTAAGCAGCTGGGACTACAGGTGCTCACCACAACACCTGGCTAAATTTTAGTTGTAGTTGTTATAAAAAATTCTACTCTTTTTCCCATGATAAGCCCCGGTCTTGGCTTAAAGGTTCCTTTAGGTTATTTTCATTTTTAGTAAGTTGTTATAGTCCCTAGATTTTATCTATATTTGATGTTAAAGGATGGCCTGGGCTGGATTTGAACCTGCCAGCTCTAGTGTATGCGGCTGGCGCCCTAGCCGCTGAGCTACAGGCCCTAAACCAAAGCAAAAAATTTTAATTGAGTAACTAAAGTTTAATTTTTAATGGAATATTTAATTTTGTGTAGATATGCATATTCTAGAAAAATAAAAAGGCAGAAAAACCCACCCGAAGACAGCACATTCATTCAAACTGCAAATATTTGCAATAGTTAATGAAAAAAAATCAGTGCTTAGTAGTAGAAATAATTCAAGAATTAAGCTGGTAATATATAAAAGTATTTACAGTCATAGTCCACTGATAATTTATAAACTATCTTTATAGTACCAAAGCAAAATTTTCTGAAACATTTAAGAATTTATACAAATGACATTAGTCCTCACCATATCACCAGATTAGAAGGCGTTAATGAGCTGCAACTTTCAATTCTTTAGTGAACCATTGTATTTTGTACAAAATAGATTTTTTTGATTCAAGACTATGGGAGTTATATTGTTCTTTATATGAAAATCAAGTTGAATGCTTTGGAAAGTCCCAAAGGAACAAGTGATAAAGAAGAAAACAAAAAGATAAACTGCTGTTTAATTAAGGGCAAACAAGAGGAGTAGAAACAATTAAGTAATAAAACACTAGAACTAGATACTATACTCAGAATGCTTCATAAACTTTTATGTTCTCACTAATATTATATCTGGTAATCAGTGATAATACACTAGTTTACGTAAGAAGGAAAACCAAGAGCTCCTGGCAAAAGATGAATACTCCAAGACAAGATTGGCAAATGAATCTATATTTTTAAGTAATAATATATTATTTAAAGTCTATGCGAATCATTTTGTATGATTCTTCATTTAAATCAGCTTTCAGGCATCCAAAAACTGCTAGTCCTTATCAAATCAGATTACAGGGTATTACTCATGATATATGCTGATACTAGCTAGATATGAAAATTTTTTTCTCAATATTTCCCTTTAGAACAATGTCTACTTCAAGCCTATTGACATTTTGAGCTAGATATTACCTCTTGTTGGGGACCGTCTTATACACTGCTGGCAGCATCCTTGACCACTAACCCATGGAAACTAGCAACAATCCTGTCCAGTGTGACAACCAATGTTCTAGGGCAGGAGGCCAGCAAAATCTCCTTCCCACCCCCTGGAGAAGTACGGTCTTAAGCTAGATCAGTAGTTCTCAACCTTCCTAAAGCTGCGCTGTATTTTCATTGTTACCAAGGGGTGGCAACCCACAGGTTGAGAACCGCTGGGCTAGATGAAATGGCTCATGCCTATAATCTCAGCACTTTGGGAAGCCAAGGAGGGAAAACTGCTTGAGGCCAGGAGAAGTCTGAAAGCAGCCTGGGCAACAGAGAGATACCAATGCTACAAAGTTTTTAAAAATTAGCCAGACACTATGGTGTAAGCCAGTAATCCCAGCTATGTGGCAGAGAATTTTATTAGCTCCTTCCCCTTTTTTCTGAACCATATGGATTATCACTGTGGTAGGCTGAATAATGTCCCCCCACAAAGATACCTCAGTCTTAATCTCTGGAACCTGTGAATATTACCTCATATGGGAAAAAGGGTTTTATAGACATGATTATTAAGGATCTTGTGATGGGGAGATTACCCCTGGAGGGTCCTAAATACCATTACAAATGTCCTTAGCAGAAGGAGATTTCACATATGGGGGAGGGGGGACACAATGAGAAAATCAATGCTGAGAGATTGGAGTGGTGCACCTATATACCATGTGGTTCAGAAGCCACCAGAAACTATGGAAGAAACAATAAATGGATTCTTCAGAGGGAGCACAGCCCTGCTGACACCTTGACTTCAGCCCAATGACTTCAGACCTCTGTTCTCCAGAATTGAGAGAAAATAAATTTTTATTTTTATTTATAAGCCGCTAAGTTTGTAGCAATGTGTTACAACAGTCACAGGAAACTAATACAATCATATAAACATTTTACTCCGAATTAAAATATTTGATTTTAAATTAGCAAAAAGCAAATGTGATAATGTATAGGGAACATTTATCCTAAAATACAGGAAGATTTTATAATATTACTAACATTACGCAACTATGTCTAAGCTCTAACTTCTTAGTAGCAAGAGAAAAGAAATAAGGACATTCAGACAGTAAAACTGGGCATATATGTTCAAGGTCCATGTGAATGAAAACACATAAATCATCCACTCATATGATCAGCTATATAAGTATTGTGTTGTAATTCATCCTGTACTGCAAAGAAAAACTGTGGATAAAGTCAGCCAAAGATGGCTTCATAGAAGTCAGCCTGGACATTTATTAGTAGAGAAGAAACCAGAAGACTAAGAAATATGCAAGTGAGTTAAAGCAATAGCAATCAATGAGATGGCTGTACATGTGTTGACTTAGCTAAAGTAGAGACCATGGTGAAATATTAATAGCCCAAGTTCTAGGGTCAGAATTATCTAAATGATAGAGGACTCTAAAAGACATGTTGAATGATTTGGTCATTTAAGCAGGATATTTCATAGGACATACTATTTTATACTCAAAAAATGGCTCTTGGGCGGCACCTGTGGCTCAGTGAGTAGGGTGCCAACCCCATATGCCGAGGGTGGCGGGTTCAAACCCAGCCCTGGCCAAACTGCAACAAAAAAAATAGCCGGGCGTTGTGGCCGGCGCCTGTAGTCCCAGCTACTCGGGAAGCTAAGGCAAGAGCCTAAGTCCAGGAGTTGGAGGTTGCTGTGAGCTGTAATGCCACAGCACTCTACTGAGGGTGATAAAGTGAGATTCTGTCTCTACAAAAAAAAAAAAAAAAAAAAAATGGCTCTTGAGGACTTTAACAATGTAAACATGCTGCCCCATACCAGAACTGTTAAATTAGAATCTTCTGTTGTAGGATAACTCCGAGGATTCTGATGCCCACTTAGATAAAGAACCCCTACCAAAGTCACCTCATGGTAAAATGACTTACACAACAAATGAAATATTCACTCAACTAATCAGCTTAGTCTTAAACTAACTTAAAACTCCTCCCAAGATGTAGCCCCTATGATTTCCATCATAGAATTTCCCTGAACTAATCTCTCACCCTTCACTTTTCCTTTGCTAAGCATATGGGCTCCTAGACTGCTCAGGAAATCATTTTCCTCTAGCTTTCTTACAAATTTTCCTAAGAAAGTCCTACACATCTCCAGTTCCCTTATCCTACCTTTTAACACTTATCATAACCAACTATGAATACCCTATTTAAAAAATGTGAAAAGTAAAGTTCCATTAGTAACATTACATTACAAACCAAAAATTGTAAAAACTGCTCTGCTGCCCATTTATTCTAATATTCTAAGTACATTTATCAAGTGAAATTCTAAATCACTTTTTAAAAAGATTGCTTCCAAAGCATAAAATTATTAACTGAGTCTATAAAAAAGTAATAAGCTAAGCTTCTTCAATTCAACCTTTACTTAGTACTACTAAGTAGCTAACATATTGCTAGGCTTTGTGAAGAATAAAAAGTATCTGCAAATCTCAGTGATTTAGAAACAATATCACTATCACCAGTACTAAGGTAGAAGAGATAAAGATCAGAGAAGATGGGAAGGGTAATTACATATGACCCTAAAAGGAATCTCTTTTGGAAGGGGGGCCTTGCTGGCTGAGTTTGTTTCACTACGAAAGCTGAAAACAAAGCAATACAAGTTAGTGTTCAGATAAGTTGTCTATTAGAAATTTATATTCTCACAATTTCCAGTTTTTCCTATTTTCCTTAATGCTCTTCAGTAACTTCAACATTAATTTCTATTGATGTATATTTTTACCAATAATATAACAGCCTCTATCAACCTCTATCATCTTCAAAGGTATTACCAAACTTTTTTGATTTATCTAAGAAGTGACAATGGTATCCCATAGTTTTAATTTATGAGTATTATGTGTAAGGTTGAATACCTCTACATATGCTTAAGAACCATGTGAATTTCCTTTTCCGCAAATTACCGGTTCATGACTTTTGCCCACTTGATGGTTGGTCTTTTCTTTCTTGATTTATAGGTACTATTTACATATCAAGAAAGTCAAGTCTTCTGTCTATATTGCAAATTTCTCCCAGATCTTCTATTATCATCATCCCATTTGTAATTTCATGTATATATTTCACCTTCTTCAACCAAACTGTAAATTTCTCCCATGAAAGAAAGGATGTTTTGGCTTGGCGCCTATAGCTCACTGAGTAGGACACTGGCCACATACACAGAAGGTGGCAGGTTCAAGCCCAGCCCAGGCCTGCTAAAATAACAATGACAAATGAAACCCAAAAACAGCCAGGCGTTGTGGTGGGTCCAGCTGCTTAGGAAGCTGAGACAAGAGAATCACTTAAGCCCAAGAGTTTGAGGTTGCTGTGAACTGTGATGCCATGGCACTCTAAAAAAAAAAAGAGAGAGAGAAAGAAAGGATGTTTCTTTTGGATATCTCCAAGAGAGTACTTTTCGGATCTTCAGACTTGAAAGAAGAAATACAAAGGGGGAGAGATGAGTGTTTGGGGGAGTGAATAGGTAAGAATATTAATTAACAGTGTGACATCTATTTGAATCGTATGCCTGATCCCATTAAACAAATACAACCAAGTTCTAATAATGCAATATACTTGAATGAATAGGTAAGAACTAGATGAACTTGTCTCCAGTTGTCTGGGCTTGTATGATGAAAACTCAGAAGCTGCTGGTGGCCATATTGTCCACTAAGAGGACTAGGAAGTGGTTCATTGCAGCCAGAGAAGGAATGAAGCAAAGGTACAGTGAAGAATAAAGAGAAAGATGCAGCATGCCTGGGGCCACTGAAGTTTCAGCCTTCACATTCCACAGACACTTGCTGCATTTTAACAATAAATCCCCCCTCCTACATATACCAGTTAGAATGGATTACTATTACTTATGTCCGAAAGAGGCCTGCTTATGGCAACTACTACCTACTCACATCATTTTACAAAGTTAGTATTTTAACACCAAAACCTCAGGAAGGACACAGCCTCAGGACTTTTTTTAAAGATTTATCTAATGACAGCTATGTACCAGGAATAGGTGTAAGTCCTTGAAAGTACTCTGCTATGTTTAACAAAAGAAACAAGAACACTAGTTTAAGGATAACATTCTAGTGAGAGTATGCAGAAAATGTAAAATATAATTTTAAATTATACAAATGGTTTACAGAAAAATTTTAACAACAACAGAAAAGGCAATGTTAGAGAGCAGTGATTTTCAACTGATGTAACATAAGAGGATCTTAGGTGGGCAGTGAACATTTTAAAAATCATTAATGAAATTATTTTTGAAAGAAGTTTAAAGCACAATAAGTATATTCTTTTTTTTACTCTCTTTTTTTTGGATCAACATAATTTAAGTGTACCACAGAAGTTTAACTATGGGTTGAAACATCCTATGAGATAAAAAAGGCTGAAAAACCCTTGTAAGAGATGATGAAGCAGATGTCACTCTGGTAGAGTGGTTAGATAGTAATGCTTGTCTGAACAGGTGATATTTGCACTGAAACATGAAACGATGAAAAGGAGCCATTCGTATAGTGATTTAGGAAAAGAGTTCTACACAAAGTGAATAAGGAATGCTAAAGATCTGAGTAAGGAACAAGCTATGGCATTAATGAGGAAGAAAAAGAAGGGAGGTGTGGATAGAATAGACTAAAAGCAGGATGACAAAGAAGTGCTAAGGAGTGACAGATCTAAGAGGAAAAAATGTAAGCTGGTAAAGTAGGGATCAGATCACATATTGGAACTAGGAGATCATAGAAAGGATTTGAAAATAACTTGAACTTTGCAAAAAATTCATTATATTATCTTCAATTCTCTTTTTGTCTTGAATCAGTGACGACTTTAACAGACAGGCCTTTAGAAAGTACCATGCCCAAGTATTTAATACAATCAGGAAGTTAGCCAAGAATGAATATTTTCCTGAGCAGAAAATCTCTCTTCTAAGGAAGGAAGGAAGAAAGGAAGGGGAGAAATGAAGGAAAGAAAGGAAGGAAAGAAAGAAAAAAGAATTTTAGAACAAAAGTAAAGCCATCTTAAAAGACAGAGAACAATCTAGAATGAAGGAATGATAGAAAATATTCCAAATTTTTCTTTTTATATGAATGGATTTACTATGATTAAGACTACAGAATGGGGCTCAGCACCCATAGCACAGTGGTTACAGTGCCGGCCACATGCACCAAGGATAGCGGGTTTGAACCCAGGCGAGGCCAGCTAAACAACAATGACAACTGCAACAAAAAAATAGCCATTCGTTGTGGTGGGCACCTGTAGTTCCAGCTACTTGGGAGGCTGAGACAAGAGAATCACTGAAGCCCAAGAGTTTGAGGTTGCTGTGAGCTGATATGCCATAGCACTCTACTGAGGGAGACATAGACTCTCTCATAGTCAAAAAAGACTGCAGAATGGCCAGGCACCAGTAACTCAGTGGTTAACGCTCCAGTCACATACACCACGTGCTGGCAGGTTTGAGTACGGCTCATTCTGCTAAACAACAATGACAACTACAAAAGAAAGGAAAAGAAAAGAAATAACCGGGCGTTGTGGCAGGCACCTGTAGACCCAGCTACTAGGGAGGCTGAGGCAAGAGAATCGTTTGAGCCCAAGAGTTTGAGGTTGCTATGAGCGATAACACCATGGCACTCTACCAAGGGTGACATAGTGAGACTCTGTCTTAACAACAACAACAACAAAAAAGACTGCATATGGTCTTTGAATTATTCTACCATAATTTAGTCATAAAATTGAAGTTCTTTCTAAACTCCTGTAAACATAAAATCTTTTGTTTATTGAGTTCACTAGTATTGAAATGGACATTAACAAGGTTAAATGCTGCCAAAAAAGAAAAAGTAGAAGCCAGATATGGTGGCACATGCCTGTAGTCCCAGATACTTGGAAGGATGGCTTGAGCCCAAGAGTTAGAGACTGCAATGAGCTATGATTGCATCACTGCAGTCTACCCTGGGCAAAAAGCTGCACACAGACTTTTGACCTTATCTCACCTGGTAAGAGTACCACAGCTTAATGGTCAACAAAGGCCACGCACAATGGTTCATGCCTATAATGGTAGCACTCTGGGAGGCCAAAGCAGGAGGACAGCCTGAGGAGTTCAAAACCAGCCTGAGCAACAGTAAGACCTTGTCTATACTAAAAATAGAGAAATGAGTCAGGTATTTTTGTTGTTAGCCTGTAGTCCCAGCTACTCAGGAGGCTAAGAAAAGAGAATCATTTAAGCCCAAGAGTTTGAGTTTGCAATGGGCTATGATGTTATCACTGCACTCTACCCAGGATGACAAAGTGAGACTCTGTCTCATTAAAAAAAAAGTCAACAAAGTTGTGGGCTTTCATGTTATCTTTACGACTATAATAAAGAAAGAACTTCCGCTCTATGGTAAAATGAATGCTAAAATTAGGTACCAGGAACACTTCGATGGTCTCCTTATCTGAATCATTTTTATTTTTATTTATTTGTTTTGAGATAGAGTCTCATTATGTTGCCCTTGGTAGAGTGCCGTGGCATCACAGCTCACAATAACCTCCATCTCTTGGGCTTAAGCG
The DNA here is from genome assembly GCA_963573935.1 of Arctocebus calabarensis. Taxonomy (NCBI): domain Eukaryota; kingdom Metazoa; phylum Chordata; class Mammalia; order Primates; family Lorisidae; genus Arctocebus; species Arctocebus calabarensis. The sequence continues at coordinate 23,099 of CAUYON010120498.1, forward strand.
ATTCTCTTGCCTCAGCCTCCCAAGTAGCTGGGACTACAGGTGCCCACCACAATGCCCGGCTATATTTGTTGCAGTTTTCATTGTTGTTTTAACTGGACCGGGTGGGGTTCGAACCCACCAGCCTCAGTGTATGTGGCTCACATTGTAACCACTGTGCTACAAGAACCCAGCCCTCTGAATCCTTTTTAAAAAGAGACCAATCTACATGAAGAGCTTTGATATATCAGTAATATTACCTCTTAGAAGAGTGATGATCTCTCCAAATCCTTCCAGACAACTAATATCTGTGTACATTTAAGCAAGCAGTTAAGCCTACATTGCTTCTATGATTAATGCCAGTAAAGTCAGATCTTTGAAAGCTATAATATATTCATGAACCTTATCTTTCACTATGGTAGACATTTAGTTAGCCCACTTAACCACAGACCAAAAAGTAGCCTGTTAATAACGTAGTCTATAAAGAGAGGTACTTTGTGAACGTGTGAGTTAAAGAAAGGAAAAGTCATTAAACACCTTGATCAAGATTCGAATCTGAGTGCATCCTCAGCACACTTAGCAGCTGTTTGGCAGAATGCCAGGATGATTAGCAGTCAATGTCTGTGAAGGAGGACTATGGTCAAGCTAAACTATAAAGTCTCCCCCCAGTGGTCACATACAAATAACAGGAAAGTGGGAAAAATCATTGCAGCTTCTGAGAGACTGAAGAAAAATAATCTATGCAAAACTTTACAACAACAAAAATAAAATCTTTAATTCAAAATTAGCACCATATCAGTAAAGAGATCTCTTATGTCTATCTACTCTTATGATATTTACAAATGTGAAGACTACTTTTGGAAGAACCTACAATTAAAACTAGTATAACTTTTCTCATATAATTTGAGGAAAAACTGCCAACATTCCCCACACAACTTAGTATTTGTATTATCAAATGGGCAGGTGCTCATTCTTCCTGAAATCAGCACATCCCCGGCAATTTAACTCTACTTACCTGGATTACAGGTAATACAAATTTAGTTATTTATACAACAAAACACTTTGGAAAGAAAAATCATCACCAGTTACGTATATAGCTAGTGTTACAACATACTCTTTTTCAAAACTCCTTAGAACGAGTTAGTTTACATTACAGTAAGTGATGTCAAAAGTACAAATAGGTTTTCTTGCCTTTTTTAATATTTATTTTCTTAGTGTATTTACAATTATATAGCCTTTGACTAGCACCAACCCTGTATTATTTGCAGCTCTCTCAGAAATAATCTGATGCTAATCTTAACAAAGCTCAGATATCAAAAATGAGAAAGGCATTTAATTAAAACATTTGTTGTTTTCTGCTAACCTTCCATTATTAAATGGTAAAATATATAAAGGGATGGTAAATATTCAAACAAACAACTTCAACTTTAAAATAGCTTTTTAAAAATTATGTATTCTTGGTTATACCAAGCCAAAAGGGGGGAGAGGGAAAGGAGGGAGAGAAGCAGGATGTGTAGTCTTCTGGAACAATTTCAGCCTGAAATGAGACTCAGAATAAAGCAAAATGCTCCCTCAAATGCTTAAAAATATGATTCAATTTAAAAAATCCAACAGTTGGCCTAAGAAAAACAAAAAAAAGATTTGTCTTACATGGAGCTACTAGATTTTCTTGAGCACCTTAATTTTTGCAGTTATTGATTTAGCTTAGAATGTAAAATAATTCATTTTGATATTCCAGATGAAGAAAGTGTTCAATGGCATCAGTAAGAAAAGGACACACACACAAAACCCTTTCATAAAGATGGTGTGCAGAAATCTCTCTATAGGACAAAACAGAGCAATTAAGTGTTGCCATTTGTGTATTATGTAACCCGAGTCTAGAATAAAAGCATTTAAAGAGTGACACACTGTGCAACTATACATTTAAACACATTTTAAATATATAATAGGTGTAAGATACAAATGACCTCAAAATGACACAACCCACAAAAGTGCTTTGTTTACTGTAATAAGGCCTCAGAAGACATAACTATAATCGGGCCTGGAACTTTACCATAATTGCCCAGTAGACGCCAAAAATAAGCAATATTGCTTGCCGTCCTATGTATAGAAACTACGACCGCATTAACATAACTGTTAATAACAATAAGTTCCCAAATTACCACTTGAGATTTCACGGGAAGAAATGGCTGCTAAATTATTACCCCAATTGAAGAACATTTCAACGCACCCCAGATGTTCTCAGCTATACTACAAGACAAACCAGGAAGCATAAAAGTAAAATTCCAACCATCTCCAAAGGCGTAGGGAAGAACAAAACGCGGCTAGCCCGACCTTAGCCGGCTGCTTATAAGTAATGCAGAGAATTTTCTGAACCTTCCCGTCAGTCTTCAATTCTCTCCCTCGCCTCACCCTCGCCCCCTACACAATTGCACGCCTCAACCAATAGAAGTTCAATGGACGCAATCTCGAGCTGTAATCCCGGTAGCTGGCAGGATTGAGAATAAACTCCCAATAAAGTGTTAAAAGTCTTCTGGAAAAAAAAAAAAAATTCCACCAACCAATCCACATCCTGTCATCACACTGTCGGATCTCTCTATCGACTCCCCTCCTGGCCCTTCACCCAGCAACAAAAATAATTAAATAAAAAGAGCCCCGACACCTTTCTGGTTTGTTAGATGAACCCAGGACCGGAGGGCACGATCTCGGCAGCGAAAGCCCCCAAAGCAGCATGTGCTGGGCCCTCACCCACTTTGGCCAAACTGGAGTCTCGTGCCTCGGAAGCAGCAGCGTAGTTGCAGAAGCCTCCTACCCCAGGAACTCCGAGCTCAGGAAAGCCAGACGCCGGCGAAATGCCCCCCCTCGGGACTGACCCCGAAGGTGTCAGTCACAGCAACGCCGCCCCGGCGCGGCTCCCCATTCATGCTTCGAAGCTATTCCCGCCGCAGAGGTGCCGGCTCCCGCGCCCCGCGTGCCCGCAGCCCCAGCCCCGGCCAGGGCCGCGCCAGGGAGCGCGTGGGATGCGCCGGGCGCGGCGCGGCGCGGCGCGGAGGCCGAAAGCATGGGTCAGACACGTTGCCGCGCTCCGGCCGGCCCCGCCGCCCGCAAACCGGGAGCCAGGGGCCCAGGGGAGCGTACCCCTTCGCGCGGGCCGGGCCGGGGGCAGCCAGCAACCTCCCAGCCCGCGCCGCCTCCGCCCGCGCGGCCCCGGCCCGCCGAAACCCAGGTGCCGAGGGGCGGGGCGGGCCAGGGTCCCGCGTGGCGCTCAGGGACCAGCAACAGGGCGCCCCCCGGCCGGCCAGGCGCGCTGAGAGACCGTTACCCGTGCGGCGTGTGGGGCCACTCACCGGCTCGCACCTCGGCCGCCTTCGCCACGCCGCCGCTCCCCTGCGCCCGCCGCCGCTGCTCTCCCTCAGCCACAGGCACCGCCAAGCAGCCCCATCTACAAACTCGGGGATCGTAGTTAAGAATTGAAAATGCGTCTCTCACTGCCCTGCGCCTTCCTCTCCCTCCACCCCTTCCCTCGCTCCCCACTCCGCCCGGGCTCTGGTAGCCCCTGCCGCCGCCGCCGCGCGCGCGGCCAGCCTCCCCTCAGCCGCTCTCCTCCTCCTCCTCCTCCTCCTCCTCCCGCCGCGGCTGCCGGGACGCGCTCCCTCCCGGCCTCGCGCGTGCGCCGGACGCCGGGAGCGCGCGCTCGGGCGTAAGGAGGCGCCACCGCCTCCGGGAAGCCAGGCTCCGCCCCTCGCGCCCGCGCGGGCCAGGTGGAGCTCTTGTCCCTGCTCCCTGGCGGTCACCTCTGCAGCTGCGGGGTCCGAGAGACCCTGTCCATGCTGGCTTTTCCAGACAGAGATCGACGCTGTCACTCAGCATTTACTGATGAGCAAGATACTCCACGGGACATGACAGAAGCTCCTCCCTGCCCTTTCTGAGAGTTTACGTTCAAAGAACCCAGTCTTGGGGTACAAAGAGAAAAGACTTCAAAGGAAAGCCTCCGGAAAGATCCCGCTTCCCCCTTCACACGCACACCCTCGGTTCTGATGTGTACTTGGCAGGTTCTACAGGGCTGACTGTGTACTTCATGAATTTTCTCCCAAAGGCCCAATCGAGGAGTTTGATTCACACCCGGGGAGGTGGACGGACACTAGCTCTTTTCATAGCACCAAGGCACCGGTGGAACGTCAGGAGCCGGCTTTGTCACACAGTCCCTGGACACAGTTATTCATCGCCTCCCAAACATCTGGCCTTCCGAGACCTTGAAAGGGGCGGAAGCGGGTCGGGAGGGTGTGTAAGCCTGGACTCTGGGTAGAGTACAGTGAACTGTGCTGAGTGTCCTGTTGTGCAGATGACACATTTTGACAGGAATGCAGATTTAATTTTTCACTTGAAGGGAACCGAGCAATGCACTGCAGCAGAGACTCCTGGCTAGAAAAACAGAGCAAGGCAGGAGAACTTCTGGGCCCCCTAAAAGATCTCTGTGATCCCCCACACCTGTGATGGGGACTTTCGGAAAAGCTATTGTGTTCTTACTAAAATTGAAGAAACTGATAAATGTTATCTAAATTCCACAAAACGTTTTATTGCAGTCTTTTCAAACTTTGAACGTAGACAGCTCAGGTAAAACTTCACATGTGGTGAATGTGCAGCCTTCCCTGTCTTTCCTTGGGCACCCTGCAGGGCTCCTACACAAACCAGGCCATTGGTAAGTGTTTGCAGAAGGAGCGCGTGCATCACCGCCCTCTGGATTCAGAGATGGAGTTATGATGTCTGTTGTCTTCCCTTTCTGTGTATGTGGCAGACCCATATGGGAAGGAGGAAGAAAAAAACTGGATGAGATCTAGGGCAAGTGCCTGAAACAGTGATTTTTGTCTTTAGTCTCAATCAAGCATCAAAGATTAATTTGTTTTTCCATTAGGATCATTAATTTTGCAAACCAACTTTGTAAAGTGTTAATTTAGAAGCTTCTTTCCTGGAACAGCAAACCCAAGGAAGGGTAATTGGAAGCATTTAAGGGGACCTGAATGTATCAAAGGTGCAGGGTTAACTTTGACAAGTGTGTAGTCAGGTCAGCAGGATGAAATGAAGTGGAATGGGCTCTGAGCTCCACAGCAAGGCAAGGCAGAGGCAGAATGGAAGGATAGGGTTTCTCTTCTCACGGTATCAGCAAAATCTTTTAGAGCTTTGTCGCTATTCCAGGCCCACTTGCTTCCCACGGAATACTAAGAGGGTCTTCTAGGACTATGAATTTTTCTTCTCTTTTCCTTTCTGACCCCTACCTCACCACACCCCCTTGTACCCCAGCTAGTTACTTGCCCTAAGATCCTTTGGTGTTTGGGATGCAGGAGGAGGATGAATGTCATTTCTGGGTGGGTTATGGATCCCTAAGGATCTTCTGGAAACAATGTCCTAATCTTCTACTCTTCCCATAAGCACTGCAAGTAAAAAAAAAAAAAAAAAAAATTAAAAGTTTCAATTAAATTCTTCTTATTTTATAATGCATAACTTCTTATTTATGGCAAACAATTTTTTTTAAATAAAACTAATGTGATCACTGCAAAAAATCTGGGAAAGAAAAACTTAACAGAACAAATTATGTCACTACTCAAGTATAACTATTTTTTTTCAGATTAATATGAGGATACAAATGATTAGGTTACAATGTTTGCATTTGTTAGGTAAAGTCCCCGTTGTAGTATGTCCTGCACCCAAGAGGTATGCCATATACCCTTACATTGTGTCCATTAGATTTGGGAGCACACCAATCTCCTTCCCTCCTCCCCTTCTCCCCTTTCCCCCCAATTTGAATTGAATTGAGTTTTTCTTTTGTATAGGTGGAATTAGTTGTCTCTTGGCTTCATATTAGTATTGAGTACATTGGATACTTGCTTTTCCATTTTTATAATACTTCCCTAAGAAGAATGTGTTTCAACTACCCTGAAAGTAAAATGAAGTTAACTGAGAAAGTTTTGGAGAGGAAGGGTTCACAGACAGATTTACCAGTAAGCCAGGATTTAGGAGCTGCAATACAGGAACAATTATCTTTCATTTACTGTTCTGAGTCTGCTGTCTAAGTAATGACAGCAGCTTAAATGAATGCTTATTGCTACTGCAGGACTCAACTTCATCCTCAGAGTCAAAAAAAGTGATTTGCTCCAATAACTACCTTCAAAATTGCTTCTGTTCAGGAAGCTCTTGTTGGTAAAATTTCTCTCTCAGTATCTCTAATTTATTAAATACTCATATATAGGTTATGTTATGAAATGCTACTTCTTTTTATAAATAATAGTGCCTCTTTATGACATTCTGCCCTTCGACTAAACTTCAAAGGTGGGACATGCCCAAATAGATTGAAAGTGATCTAATTTGAACATTGGGACTCCTATCATTGCTTGCCAGCTCACCTTCCTGAGAGGTCATCATTCTGCAGCACCACCATCCATTTCCCATACTTGTTAAAAATTCTTCATTCCAGGAAAGGAGAATGTTATGATTGAAAATGATGGTGAGTCTTTCTTTTTAGCATTTTTAATGGTCTGATTTTTCATTTCCTTCAAGGTTACTCAAAAGAGATCATAATTTTACCATACATAACCCTATATCTCCTATCTCCTAACTATAATGCAATTCAAAATCTGAATTTTGATTCTTAATTCCAGAGTATCCATCACACAATTCTGTTTCCTCCTTTAAACGTTAACAAAAGTTCACATACTTTTAAAGCAACTACATTTTCTTTTCTCCTCTGACCTGCTTTACTACAACAGAAATTGAGAAGTTTGCTAATAGTAAAAGCTCCAAATTTTAGTAAAAGCAAGTCCTATGAGCTTCTTTTACAACTAATACATCATAATAAGAGCAGTGATGCTCCTGGAGGATAGTTTTGTAAAAAATTGCAACTGACTACAGCACAAAGCCCAACCAAATTTTCCTTCAGAATACTTTATTTGGCTTCATCCCTTTTATCTCTTCACAAACCTAGGTCAGTCTCCAATTTCCAGCCTCCTTGCTAACCTTTCTAATTCTAGCCTCTCTCACGCTTGCTGGCATTTTATCCTACCCTTGGAGCAGTGCTTCTCAATTTTGACTGTTTATTGGAATTACCCAGATAATTTTTTTAGAAACACTTATGTTGGGGTCCCACTCTTAGATTTAATTGTTCTGGAGAACAGCCTGGTCACTGAGATTTTTCAAAATTCTCCATCTAATTCTAATAAGCACCAAGGTTAAGAACTATGGAAATAAATCATCTTCCAAACAGCATTTATATCAAGTCTTCTCAAAACACTAGAGTAGGTCCAAATTACCTGGAGTAATCAAATTAAAATACCTAATCCTGTGCTTTAAGACTCTTTGCCAATTGACTAGAATAGTCCCCTTTCAAAACAGCTTAAAATTTATCTCCTTCCTAAAGTTTCTCCAGATTAGTCTCTCCTGGCTGCCTGAAGATTCCCTGTTCTCAGCTCTGAGAATTCTGACTGGCACTGTTCTACAAACCCTTGGACCACAGTTGATTGTGTACATTATTGTTTTAATCTTGCTTTCATAGATATCTATCAGAGGCTTTTCTTGTAATCTAAATCACTCCAAAGTCCCACTGATTCAATAGACAATGTCAAACAGAAATATCTTAGCGGAATTTTCTCCTTTACATTAACTTTCTTAAAGACCATTCCCAAATACAATAGCCGTCCTTTTCTTTCTTTCTTTCCTTCCTTCCTTTTTTTTTTTTTTTTCCAGTTAAAGCCAACAATTTTAAAAACTTAAGTTTTGGGGGACATTTGCTTTTTCTTACAAAAGAAAACTGTATATCTTGGTATATTTTTCTGACTCTCCTTACCATTATTCCTTTATTGTTGGCACCTCAAGGGAGAATAGATGCAGATGTGGAAGCGATTAGTAGAGTAGTTTCTACTTTACTGAAAGCATTCTTTATGTCATAATTGACATTTTCATTCATGTCATTCATTCATTTACTAGTGTTAAATTCTGAGAATAAAATAATTAATAAGATCAAATAGTCTCTATTAGTGAAGAAAATAAGCAATTAAAATATCCTGTATAAATGCAACGTGAGGTGTCTTAATAAGACATAACAAAATTATGGGGTGATTGTTTAGTGTTCATGCAATTCATCTTCTCTGCAATGTTTGAGAGGTTTCTCTCTCACACCCTTACCTTTTAAACTGATCTTTTCTTTTGCTTTCTCTGATACTATACAACCTAGGAACTCCTACTTCTTTGTTCTACCTCTGATTCCTTACTCTGTAGCGTTATTTCCTATTAATTTCTGAATTAAGATGTTCCACTAAGAGTAGAAAAGATTTTTGAGGAGAAATTGTAGAAAGAGAAGATAGCACTGTTTATCTCAAGGATCACAGATCCCTAGGACTCCAGTGCTAATCCTTCCACATCTGTATCTATTCTCCCTGAAGGCACATTTTCAATTCCCTGTTGAATATCTCCATCTGGATAAGCCATTCACAGGTCCAATTAGCCTGTCTAAAATGGAATTCATTGCTTTGGGCTATTCTAACCTAGCCCCACCTGGCTGGTTTTCCTGGCATCTCTTTTCCTTCACATCCTTTTACTCTCCCAAACTGACATGCATTCAGGTCCCTTCCAGCGCTCCTTCTCAAAGTCCTAGGAATAGATTGTCTTATCCATTTCTTTTAGACTTACAGAGTCTCCTAACTCATTCCCCTACCTCAGAGCCTCCTTGCCCTAATATCATCTGCATCTGACTGCCAGATGTCAGTCATTTTTACCCCAGTCTTCTCACACTGCCTGCTACACTGCATTTACAAGGTCACCCACAATGGCCGTGAAGGCTCCCCTGCTTTGAAAGTAAAGTCAAACATATCTTACACCTTCGTGTTTCTACCCGTTTTTGCAGAATTGCCTTCCCCACCACTTCTGCTGTTTAAAATCCAAGTTCATATGCTCATCTTACACCCTTCTTTTCCTGCCCCACCCCCAATAGACATACTTGCTTTATGTAATTGCTAATGTAATTGTCCTTTCTTTTCTGCCGTTTCAGTTTTTCACAGCAGAGCACAATGAGATATTTTGAGACAGAGACCATATTCACATAACTTTTATTACAGTGTATTGTTATAATTGTTCCTTTTTGTTATTGTTAATCTCTTACTTGCCTAACTAATAAATTAAACTTCATCAAGGTATGTATGTCTAGGGAAAAACATAGTATTGTATATATAGGGTTTCCTACTATCCAAAGTTCCAGGCATCCCCTGGGGGTATTGGAGAGGGTGCCCCTCAGATAAGAGGGAATACTGTAATTGCTCTCCTTTGAATTCCTGTAAGACTCTGATTACCTCTTAGAACCCCTTTCCTGTGCTGCCTTATAAAAGCATCATTTATGTTTTTAAATATTTATCTTCATATTCTTTTCATTACCACCTGGTGTATCTCCTCCTTGCCTGTGAGGAAGAGCCCAGGATGCTAAAACATAACACCTATAGCACACACTACTGCACATAGTAGGTGCTCATTTATTGAGATGGATAAAGCTGTTTAAAGTGGACTTCTAAAATTACAGAAAATTAAGTGGAAAATGTTGCTAATAATAATTGATCACACATTCTTGCGTATGCCTGTTATACAGGAGAAGCTCTTACAAGGACTCTCAGATTCCAGGCAGGGATCTTAATTGGACTGTTTACTTTATCCCACCAGCAGCCAGCATCTGTATCTATTTTACCCTTTGAGATTCTCATTTAAAATTGGCTTCTAGGTTCTACTTCTTCTCTTAACATATGAGCTGAAAACAATAATAACCATTCTACTCAAGTATCAAAGAATTAAAACATATGAAAGTGGAAATTTAAAAAAACTGTCAACATATATGGTGTCAATATAGTGCCCTGACTTCATTGGAGAGGAAGAGAGGCATGAAGTCATAGAGGGCAAAGGAGATCTTTTTGAAGAGTCTTATGGCATGATAGACAAAAAGAGTACCAATAATAATTATACACAAGAGCAACATGTTACACTGTGAAGCTGATGCTCCCCCAAGGGACTGAGGAGGGTAAAATCAAATCATGAAGATGCATAGGAGGTTCTTAAGACATTTCTGCTAAATAAATGAATGAAAGCTAAGACAGACATGATCTGCAACCTCATGGAGCTCACAGTCTAGATGGGAAGAAAATGAAACAAACAGATTCAATTCAGGTGTTCCAATAGGGAAAGGTTAGGCTGCTATGGGACCACATAATAGGAGTACCAAGCTCACCTGTTATTATCTCACCCTGGGGGGAATTATTTTCGATCTCTAACAAACTATTTAAATTACTTATTGAACATTAGCTATGTCCTTGTACTATAAAAAAAAATCTTTTTACTTCTTGTTCAATATACAATATATTGTATATATATTTATATGTATACTGTACCTATACATTTACATATGTATACTATATGTATATTTTGAGAAATATATGATTATCTCCAGTTTATGAATGAGGAAGCTATCAGTCAGATTGTTTAACAGACTTATAAAGACTACATAGTGTAGTGGTTAAGACATGTCCTGGAGTTGGTCTGGTGAATCTTGGCTCTGCCATCAATTAACTGAATGAACAATTTCTTTAATATCCCTGAGCATCAGGTTTTTTCATCTGCCAAAGTGGAGATAATAGTGAGCATTAATTAAGTTATTAATAATATACAAAAATAAACTAGTACAGTACCAGGCAGCTGCCAAAGGCTAAATAATTTGAGGCAAAAATTAAAAAAAAATATAAAAGAGCCACATAGCTATTTATGAAATGTTCAAAACATTTATTATTTACTTAGTGTGTACATTTATCAGCAGAACCATTGTTATAGTCAATGATATAACATAGGAACAGTTCTTATGACCTAGGAGCTTGAAAAGTTTATTATTGATTCAAAACAATGGGGGAAAATGAGAGTTGAAAAGTTATTATTGGTCAAAACATGGGAGAAAACATGGCAAATTTAAAATAAAAAGTAATTTGTTAAATATCTACAAAATAGTTAGCATTTTATTATACTAAAAAATTATATTTAGCATTTTATGATATTTAAAAATAACTTCTATGTTAGACTTCCTACGTTAGAAAAATTTTGTGTCTGATTAATGATTAACTGGACATCATAGCCCTTTGAGAATTAAACCAGTTACTTGAAGCAAAATAATTTTCAAAACAAAATTATAAAATCCTTTCCAAATATAGTAAAAAAATTATATTACTTGTGAAATAAGAATTCACTTTAAAGTATTCAGTAGAAATGGTGATGTAGTCTATTTGTTAGTTACTGGGTACGTAAGGTTTATAATCTTAATCCTCAACAAATTCGGAGTCTGGTAAGGAAATAAACACACAAATAATAATCATACTAAGTATTATAAAATGTAATTATGTTATATACAAAGTATATAGAGACAAAAAGATGTAAGATGAATTATATAATTATATAAATAATTCAGAGAAAATTTCTTAGAGCTAGAAGTTCTTGAAGTGGGACTTAGGAATGATTAGCAAGGAGTTGTTAGTTGGACAAGTTTGGGGAAAGGGCAAGTTTGCAATAGAGATGAGAACTGGGAAGTCAGGCAGGCATGAAACAGTGCAGTGAAGGAAGCACCTAGAAGGCAGATGTAAAGACAGGGTAAGACAAGGAATGGAATGCTTGTGGAGGGCTTCGTCCTGTGAGCAATGGTAAGAACTAATCACTTTTTTCAAAAAATCAGATTTCCGATTTAGAAAGGTGGCTCTGGTGATAATGTGAATGTTTATTTGGAAGTCAAAGGACCTGATAGAAAACACTCATCAAAACTGAAGAGCACAAAATGGGTGGGAGAAGGAAACCCATATTTGTTGGAGACATGCTTGGTGGAGGCACCATGTGAATGCTTTCCTTCATGCTGTCTTATTAACCTTCATAGCAGGCTCAAGAGATGGATGTGGCTCCCATTTTAAAGAGCCTCAGAAATGTCAAGTTATCAGTGTCAGACAGTTAATAAACAGTGGTTGTGAGATTTAAACAGAGGTCTATTTGATACCAAATTGTGCATGTGTTTGTTTTTGCACCATGTTGCCTTTCCAGGGGACAAACCACAGAGGCATCACAATGATGTCTTTGTGGTCTGAGAGATACTGAGAAGACTTATCTCCCAGATTCGATGTGTGGATGGGGCGGATGAGGAAATGGTCTGAAATGACACCCGGATAGGGCAAACACATGGGAAAATGTGGAGGAGCTTACTAGAGTAGAACTAGAGATTTCAAAAAGCCTAGTGGACAAAAAGCAAAGCAGTCTTTGAGAAGGACACACAGTGTGGACTGAAGATTAAGACCAAGAGGCTTGCATTTAGATAAGGCAATTGGGAGGGAGGGGCAGGGTGATATTAACAGGCTCTAAGGTCTGTCATCATTCTTTATTTTCTTAAAATATCTAGATCTTAGAAGTAGAATTTTGTTCAATACTTTAAAAGAACCACTTTTTAGTCTGGGTGAGATGGCTTATGCCTGTAATTCTAGCACTTTGGGAGGTTGAAGTGGTCAGATTATTTGAGACCAGGAGTTCAAGATAAACATGAGCAACATAGCAAGACACCATCTCTACAATAAATAGGAAAAACAGTTGGGTGTGGTGGTGCACATCTTCACTCTTAGTTACTCAGGAGGTTGAGGCAGGAGGAATACTTGAGCCTAGTAGATTAAGGCTGCATTGAGCTATGATGACATCCTGCCCTCTAGCCAAGCCAACAGAGCAACAACGTGTCTCAAAAAAAAAAAAAAGACCACTTTTTAGTTTGGAGAATAGTTTGAGCCAACATTCACCACAGAGGTTATTTATTAAAGCAGCATAGGCTTGCCCCTCCACCAGTACTCAATCAGAACCAGACCTGGCCACCAAGCTCAGGAGCACCTCGGGTGTTTGGAAAGTCTTAGAGAACTTCTGGAAACTTACTGTCTGCACAAGATTTTCCTTACCTAGCTAGATACTGAGTGTTTACTATTAAGTAGGATCAGGCATGCCAGACAATGTTAGCTCAGACTATAAATTTATCTTAATATATTAGATTACAGAAAACCTTAGGTTAGAAAAGGATGAAATAAATGAATTCAAATTGGTTGTTATATTAAAGGATTCCATTGTTTTGACCTATTGTTATAGTGTAGGGCAGCCGCAAACCTCAACTTGGAACTTGTTAGAAATGCAGATTCTTGGGCCCTACCTAAAACCACTGGATTGATTCTTTTCCCTTAAAGAGGAAGAAAAGCCAGGGGTATTAATGTCTCAAAGCACTGTCTATCCCTTGTCTCTCTCTTGGCCTCTTTTATTATACTTCATCTCCCTCCCCCTCTATTACTTTTTCTAAAAACTGAAAAATCATATTACTTCTTGTAAACTTGGGAGATACTCAGAATGTGTCTGACACATGTTGTGATGTTATTAGAGTTAGGAAGAATCAAAAGGTAATAGATGCTGAGGTGAGAAGACCTTCTAAATTACAAATCAGAGCAGAAGTTATAAAACAAAATTATCTATAAATGTGACCACATACAATTTAAAAACGCAAAGTCAAAAATTCAGTAAATAAATTTAAAAAGCAAGTTATAAACTATGAAATATAGCAGTATTATATGTGGCAGACAAAAAGTGACTATTTTAGCTTTTAAAAACTCTTACAAATATAAGAGAAAAAGATAACCACCCAATAGAAAAGTGGCCAGAATAGACAAGAAAAGGCAATTCACAAAAGACGAACTAAAGAAGCCAGTGAATGCTTGCCCTCACAAGAAATCAAAAAAAAATAAGAAACCAATTTTCACCTACAAATTGGTTTAAAAATTTTGGTAATAAATACCTAATGTCGAGAGTATGGGCAAATAGACATCATAAACTGCTTTTGGACATATAAACTGGTCTAAATCTGTATACAATTTAGCATTTTGTAGAAAGTTTTAAAAATATCCATAGTCTTTAACCCAGAAAGAGGATCCTGCTGATCTTCAAATCAAATTTATCTAAAGGGGCGGTGCCTGTGGCTCAGTGAGTAGGGTGCCGGCATATTATACTGAGGGTGGCAGATTCGAACTCGGCCCTGGCCAAACTGCAACAAAAAATAGCCGGGCTTTTTGGCAGGCACCTGAAGTCCCAGCTACTCAGGCTGAGGCAAGATAATTGCCTAAGCCCAAGAGCTGGAGGTTGCTATGAGCTGTGATGCCACGCCACTCTACCTAGGGCGACAAAGTAAAACTCTGTCTCTATACAAAAAAAAAAATTATCCAAAGGAAGTAAAAAATAGATATGCATAAAAATTTGTGTATAAAAATTCATCTTAGTATGTTTGTAAAAATAAAAAATCGAAACAAACTAAACCTTCAACAATAAGAGTTTTATTAGATAATATATGTCATGTCCCCAAAATAATTACTATGCAGCTTTTAACAACTCTGGTATAGATGAAAATGTAATAATGAAATAGTGTTTATGCCATACTATCATATAAAGTCACCTAATAAAAGAATATATGTAGTAGTATCTCAATCATATAACAATGTGTGTGTATATATATATATTGGTTTATCTATGTGTATGTCTATATCCATATCTGCAAGAATAAAGAAGTAGCATATTTTTGAGGACAAGGATTTTGGCTATTTAGTTCACAAGGTAATCCCAGAGTTGAGAATAGTTGTTGGGAACATAGTAAATTAACAGTCTAATTTCTGATTGAGTTTAAGGCATTTAACATTTTTTTCTTTATATTCTATTAGATTTTCTAAACTTTCTATAATAAATTTGTATTCCTTTTTTAGTCAGAGAAAGAGCATACATTCTAATTTTTTAATTTCAATGGATAAAATTAGCTATTTATAAAAAAACCTAAGAACTAATTATCAATTCGGGGCTCATGAGCCAGGCAGGGTTATAGGGAGGTTGACAAATATGTAATGGTAATTCAAGAAACTTTGGCCTAGTTAGCTGTTTTGTGTTGCTCTTGTGTGACAGCACTATAGTTTGTTTTGTTTTGTTTTTGAGTCAGGGTCTCTGTTGCCAAGACTGGAATGCAGTGGTGCCATCACAGCAACCTCAAACTCCTGGGCTCAAACAATCCACCTGTCCCAGCCGGGACTACAGGCATATATCACTATGTCCAGATAATTTTTATTTTTTGTAGAGATGAGGGCTCAAGTGATACTCCTGCCTCAGCCTCCCAAAGTGTATGAAAATTCTTTGAGGTTTATTTTCAAAGTTTCACTCAAATTTTGCATTGTGTTTCATAATACAGGGTGGCCATAAAGTTCATATGCATTTTACATGAACTTTACGGCCACTCTGCATACCTACTTTATTTCATTAAAAATATTTGATAATTAACCTGGTTTCTTCTACCCTCAATGAGTCCCCAACAATAAATTAAAAAAAATTTTGATATTGTTTATCATCAAGTAAGATTGAATACATGTTATTCTGTGGCTTGTGTGCTCACTGGCACTCCTTACATACTTTTAGGAGCATGCTTATGCAAGGAAGGGAACACAGTGTTAGTGAGTAGGATTAGCAGAGTCTCCAAAAATAGAGTCAAAGAGAATGTGTTAGCATGTCTTAGAAGAGGGACACGTTGACTAATTCACATCAGCATGTTGCCTACTTTGCAAATGTATCTCTAAAGTGAAAAATCACATAGGGTGAGGATTCGATGAGATGTATTAAATATTGAGTTCAGTGCCTGCCATGCAGTAAGCTCTCAGTACATGTTAGCTGTTATTAAATTTATTATTATTATTATTATTATTTTGAGAGAGTCACATTCTGTCGCCCAGGCTAGAGTGCCATGGCATCAACCTAGTTCACATTAGTGTCAAACTTCTTGGTTCAAGTGATCCTCCTGCCTTTGCCTCCTGAGTATCTGGGACTATACGTACCCACCACAATGCCTGGCTAGTTTTTTCTATTCTTAGTAGAAATAGGGTCTCACTCTTTCTTGAACACTTGAGCTCAAGTGTTCCTCCCACATTGGCTGTGAGCTGCACCCACCCAGCTGTTATTTTATTTATTTATGTCTTTATTTTCTGACTCTTTGATCAGGTCTTCATTCAAAATAAATTGTCCAAAATGATTTGATGTTTATGGAATAAACATTAAGGAGTTTATGCAGTCTCGGTGCCTGTGGCTCAACGGGCTGGGGCGCCAGCCACGTACACCTGAGCTGGCGGGTTCAAATCCAGGCCGGGCCTGCCAGTCAGCAATGATGGCTGCAACCATCAGCCAAGAATGGCGGGGTGTTGTGGTGAGCGCCTGTGGTCCCAGCTACTTGGGAGGCGGAGGTAGGAGACTCACTTGAGCCCAGGAATTGGGAGGTTGCTGTGAGCTGTGATGCCACAACACTCTATCCAGGGTGACAGCTTGAGGCTCTGTCTTAAAGAAAAAAAAGGAGTTTATGCAGAGGGCTTCTTTTCTTCTGTGGTAGGTTTCTTTTCTGCTGGCTTCTTTTCAGCTGCTTGTTTCTTAATAGAGGCAGCCTTTTTTCCTACCAGAGGCTTTTTCTGCTTTTTAACACCAACAGGCTTTTCCCCCTTCTTCATTGCTACAGGCTTCTTGCCTGCAACCCCTTCTCATCTGACTTGGCCTGTAGTCCTGCAGCTGCCTTATCCACCCAAAATTTGTGATTCCTGGCCTGGTGAAGAATGGTATTCCGGCGCATGGTCTTTGTATATGGGTTTAGCTTCAACATGATTCTCAGGTTTTTCAGAGGATTCTTCTTCAGGACTCTGCGATGAATCTTTTTGCATGGTGCACGAAGAGCTCTTTGGATCTCTGGGCTTTTCAAGATTCAACGAAGGTCTGTGTTCATCATCTTGTGCATGGGAAGGTTGTAGTTACTCTTAAGGGAAGCAGTTTTATGCCAAGTGCCATACAATTCATCTAACTTCTGGAAAGCACTTTCAGTCCAAATGCAGAAACGTCCCACATGTCCACCAGGAGCAAGTTTCAAAATGTTCAGCTTGCTTACATTAAGCAGAGTAATTCCAGTGATGTTCCTGAAAGCCTTAATAATACCATTGTCCTCATTATAGATGATGCAGGGTCCCCTGAGCTGGATACAATGACGGTTTCTCATTTTGCCCTTGCCAGCTCTCATTCGCTGAGAGGCATAGACCTTTTTGATATTATTGTAGGCCTTAAGTTTCTTAAGAAGTAAAACAGCCTCCTTGGTTTTCTTGTAGCCTTCAACTTTATCTTCAACCATCAACAGAAGTTCAGGAACTTCCTCAATTCAATGACCTTTAGATATGACCAGTGCTGGTAAAGCTGAGGAGGCCAGGGCAGAGCAGATGGCAAATTCCTTTTGAGTTGTGTTCACTCTACAGTGCCAGCGACACCAGGTTTTTGTTGGTGCAAACATGTGGCCTCCACAACACGTATTTCTAAAAGCACCCTGGCCACAATGGTGAGTCCCACCACCTTGAACTCTGGGAATCCTAGCCACAGCTCTGCTAGTACCCCAGGACTCAGCACTGGTCTGGTGACCTGCTAATTCACTGACAGCATATGGCTGTCTGTTGTTTTTAAGCAAGTTGGTGTGGACAAAGTTCACAATAGCTGGTCAAATGGGAGCCTTGAAGACAGCAGGCAAAGTGACATTTTTGCCAGCTGACTCCCCCTTTTCAGAGTACATCCTTATCAGTGGATGAGCACAAGCCTTTTTAAACAGTACATGAAGACCAAGGGCCCAAACTGATTCCTTTCCCAAATTCGCTCTTAGGCCCCAAAGGATTCCAAGTTTTCAGCAGAACATTTTCTAGGGTGCTGGAAAGGCTATAATATAGGCTCTCCCACATCTGTAAACGATCCAGTGTTTCCTAGTACTTCCCAGTGCTCCCGACCAACTATTATTAATTATTATTACCACAGAAAGTTTTCCTTTTTTTATTTTACATGTATTTTATTATTTTTCATTACATTATTCCCCCCGACCCCCTACAGAAAGTTTTCCTACCTAGATATGACTACCATTTACATTATTAAACTATTTACTGTGACTCCAATTCGATGCACACCAAGCTACATTCTCATTTGACATCCCAGGCAGCTTTTCCCCAGAAGGAGAGAATGATCAAAATAGTTTTGTGCATTCATATTTCTTTTTGGAAATTAATAAATGAAAAAGTCCTAAAATACTTACCCTCTCTTCATGGGTTACACAGTCAAATGTCTTTACCCATGGTGCTGTGAAATAAACCTTCCAACATGGTGATTCTATCCAGGTAATACTGCCCCTTGGGACATATCTGGACCATGATTGTTTCCTAATCCATAACTGTAGTTCATTTCCCTAACTGCCATTGACGATGGTATACTTTTCTAATATGTCCCATAGTCCCTAAAGCAGAAGATTTAAAAGTATTTTGGTCATGCTCACAGTAAGAAAAATAAAATTTACAATGTGGACCAGATCACACATTGAAAGGTTCATGAAACAATACCTAATTACTACATTATCTAAAATCAGAAGATAGGGCAAATGCCACTGTGATTGGATCCACAGAAGAAACCTGGTTTTGCCTCTTTGCTTAGTCTATATTTTCTTCTCTCCCTGCTTCTTCTGCTGATCAGCCTGAACAGCATTGATCCACACCTTACACATATATTCTTCTCCACCTGTGATCCCTGACTGACCTTGAACTCTGAACACCAAATAAGAACCAATCTTTTGCTTATACCTACAGCAACTCTTTGTTTTTTCTAAATTTTTCTGGACATTTTAAATTTTTTTGTTCTATGATCTCTGGCTTTGGTTAGAATATATGCTTCTTTGGCCTAAGTCCTCTTGCTTGTCCTGGTCCCCTAAATTCTTACCTTAGTTTTAACTAGGGACATATAGTGACAGGAAACAATTTTCCTGTGTTAAATGCCCTCATTCACTCAATAGACATGGTGCTAGGCACTGTTTTCCAGGACACCAACAACAGGTGACCTAAAGGTCTGACACCTAAAGGCCTGACACCTAACAGGTCACAGGCAGCTTGATTCATTCCAGCTGCCTCCATATTCCAGATAGCACTGTCTCTGTCCATTCTGAGTAGGAGTAAGCTACTTTGTTCTTGATATATGTGCGGGAGCTAATTTATGAGGTTGATGAATGCTTTCTTGGCAATCATCCTGATATGATTCTTTTTTCATCTTGATAATTGCTTTCTTATAGTAACAGAAAAATAATTTTTAGAGCCAGTGAGCTCTGGGATGAAATCTTTGCTCTGCTATTTATTTGCTATATAACTTCAAATATCATTCTCTCATTTGTAACCTCAGAAGGGTTTTGTAAAGATTAAATGAATAAAATTTTATACCATTTAAATGGTTAGTGAAACACTAACACATAATAGGTACTGAATAAATGTTCATCAATCCCATTCACTTTTATTTTTCTAGTTAAAAAGATAAGCTGAGGGCAGAGGCAAGATAATTGACTGGAGCCAGCTTTCCATGGAGGCTCCCATCCAGAAGGAGAATTAAAGGATAGAATGTTAGCAAGTAAGCTAATGGTTTGGAGCTGAGGCCAAGAGAGAAGGTTGAAGAATGTTCATCAACCCTGCTGAGGCAAGCTGCAACCTCATGGATACAAACAAACGGTACAAAATCCATGGCCAAGCAGAAGGGAGTCCCCTCCCCCAAGGCAACAGCTTGTAGTATACTTTCTACAAACAAGCGAGCAGAGTTCAAATGTCCTCCCATTTTATCCAACAGGAGAGACCCTCTAAAAACCAGACCTCCTTCCCCTACCAGGGTGCCATGGCACTCTTCTGCCAGGCATAAAACTGTATAAAACTGTATTCTTTACCTGCAATTCTGAACTCCTAGAACTCCCCTCCATTCTCCCCTTGAAGTCTTGAAGCCAGACTCTCGGGCATTTTCTGGAGAGGTGGGGACAGGGTGTGGGCTATTGTGGTCTGTGCTGATTCTATGGCACAGGGGTAAGGGAAAAACATTGGACTGAAGGAACCATATGGGAAAGGGAAAGGTGGTGCCTCTCTGGCACAGAGCAGCAGCAGCAGCAGTGGGAACAATAGCACTCACATTCCTGGGGATATTTTGGAAGGACATTCCCTATCTCTCTGGGCAACCAGAGAGAGCCAGGCATCTTCTCTAGTGGCAGATACTGGTGGAATAGATCTGGGACAGTAATGCAGTGAGCAAAGGGTATGCCTGAGGCAGAACTGGCCTGGGCAGAGTGCAGCAGAATGGAGAATTGAAGATGTGTGTGTAGAGACAGCATAATCCCAGGTTGGGGCTGAGCCAGGACTGCTGTAGTCAGCCTAAGAAACACCTGGCCTTCAGGGGATGATAGCTGAGACAAAGGCAGCCAGGCCAACATGGGAACTCCTAGCTGAGTGTGAGCCACATACGCCCCAACACAGACTGCAGGGGAAACAGAAACACTAGCTCTGGGCAGCAGCATAGACCGGGGCTGAGTCATAGTTTTTATGACCTCAAACAGTGCCTGGTCTGCCAGGGAATATAGCCAGGACAGAATCACAAATTCTGGGCAAATATAAGTGTCAGCAACATCAATCAGGGGTGGGGCTGGAACTGAGTGAACTGCCCCAGCTTCCATTAACCACCCAGGATTGTCAGGCCTCAGCTTCCTCTGCCAGATGGTGGCAGAGTACAGAGGTCTTGCAGAGGAGACATAGGATCTCTCTCTGACTCAGGCAGGCTCAAACACCTGGAGCATCTGCTCATTGGACGGAACTGGGTCACAGCCCTGCCAGGTTACCAGTGACTGAGTGTGACAGAAGTGCAAGGTGGGGAAAAAGGCATCAACCTTCTCAGACTAATTCATTTGCTGGGGGGGAGGGTCCTTCTGACTCCATGGAGCACCAGAACAAGTCATACTTGAGCTGCCAGCAGACCCCTGCTATCTAGTTGCCAGAGACCTTTTGAACTCACTCACTTGAGACCAAGTGCTTTCTGGGACAATTGATTCAGAACTCTCGGACTGGACCAATCACCCGAAGACTATCCAAAGTGATACCCTGGGTGTGTGGTTGTGAGAAGGTTTGATTTTCCTTTTCCAGTTGTTGTCTGTGGGGGTGGGGTGACTTAATTGCTGGTATTTCTCCACAGCTGAGACTTCAACACAGAGTAACTGATTCTCTAGGGTAGGACCGAGATTAGTTGAAAACAAAACAGCGCCACTTAGCCCCACTACACCAAGTCAGTACCCAGTGTCTCAGGCCGTAGTACTGTACAGGTTCTTTGCAAAGCTCTAGGGGAAAAGGTACAGACACCAGTCAGAGCTCTTGGGTAAAGGGCTGATTAATCACTACTCTAGGAGCCCCTCAACCCAACTGCACCTTATCTGCTCATCTAGCCAAATGGTGTAAAATAATCATGGGGCAGAATCAGCTGAAAAACTCAGGTAATATGAATAACCATAGTAGATCAACTCCCCCAAGGAATGATATGGCAGATATAACTGAAGATCCCATTCATAGACAAATGGCTGAGATGTCAGAATTTGAATTCAGAGTTTGGATTGCAAATAAGATTAATAGAATGGAGGTAAAGTTGGAATTAGAAATTCAAGGAGCAATTTGAAAGTTGTCTCAAGAATTCAACAAATTCAAAGATAAAATCACCAAAGATTTTGACAAACTGAGACAAGTAATTGCAGCCCTCAAAGATCTGAGAAATACAGTAGAATCCCTCAGTAACAGAATGGAGCAAACAGAAGAAAGGATTTCTGACATTGAAGACAAAGCTTTTGAACACTCTCAAGAGCTCAAATAGGAAGAGAAATAGAGAGCAAAAATGGATCATTCTCTCAGAGAGCTTTGGGATAATTCAAAGAAAACTAATATTCACCTTATTGGAATTCCTGAAGGCAATGAAGTTGCTTTGCAAAGCACAGAGACCCTTTTCCATGAGATTATGAAGGAGAACTTTCCAGACATGCCAAGAGATTCTGAAATTCAGATAGCAGACAGTTTCAGAAACCCAGCATGACTCAGCCCGAATAGGACAACCCCTAGAGACATCAGAATTTACTAAAGTTAATATGAAGGAGCAGCCAGACATAAGAAAACCATAACCTACAAGGGGAAGAATATTAGAATGACTGAAGATCTCTCTGCTGAATCCTTTCAAGCTAGAAGAGGGTAGTCATCGGCTTTTAATCTCCTAAAATAAAATAACATTCAACCCTGGATCCTGTACCCAGCTAAACTTAGTTTCATTTATTATGGAGAAATTAAATACTTTAATGACATTCACATGTTGGAGAAATTTGCCATAACTAAATCAGCTCTCCAGGATATTCTCAGACCTATCCTCCATAATGACCAGTGCAATCCTCCACCACAAAAGTAAACTCACTTGAAAGTTTCGATCAAATTCCAACTTCCATAGTGGCAAAAGGATTAAAAATTCCACTGCACTTTTGAAAAACTTGATACCTAAAATTCTACCAGGCTTATTAATATTCTCAATTAATATGAATGGCTTAAATTGCCCTCTAAAGAGGCACAGGTTGGCTGACTGGATACAAAAACTCAGGCCAGATATCTGTTGCATACAAGAATCTCATGTTACCTTAAAAGATAAATATAGACTCAGGGTGAAGGGCAAATGGAAAGCAGAAAAAAGCAGGTGTTGCAATTTTATTTGCAGATACAATAGGCTTCAAACTAATAAAAGTAAGGAAAGGTAACTATGGTCACTTCATATTTCTTAAGGGTAATACTCAATATGATGAGATTTCAATTATTAATATTTATGCATCCAACCAGAATGTGCCTCGATTTATAAGAGAGATTCTAACAAACACAAGCAACTGGGTTTCCTACAGGATCATAATAGTTGGAGATTTTAACACTCCTTTGGCAGTGTTGGCTAGATCCTCCAATAAGAAGTTAAACAAAGACATTTTAGATTTAAGCTTAACCATTCAACAACTGGATTTAACAGACATCTATAAAACATTTCATCCTAACAAAATTGAATACACATTCTTCTCATTAGCCCATGGAACATACTCCAAAATCAGTCGCATCTTAGGTCACAAGTCTAACCTCAGCAAATTTAAAAGAACAGAAATTATTCCTTGCATCTTCTCACACCATCATGATAAAAGTTGAACTCAGTAACAACAGGAATCTGCATACTCATACAAAAACATGGAAGCTAAGTAACCTTATGCTGAATGATAGCTGGGTCATAGATGAGACTAAGAAGAAAATAGCCAATTTTTTGGAACAAAACCATAATGAAGACACAAATTATCAGAACCTCTGGGATACTGCAAAGGCAGTCCTAAGATTAAAATTCATAGTAATGCAAGCCTTCCTCAAGAGAATGGAAAGAGAAGACGTTAACAACTTAATGGGACATCTCAGGCAACTGGAAAAGGAAGAACATTCCAATCCCAAATCCAGCAGAAAAAAAGAAATAACAAAAATTAGAGCAGAATTAAATGAAATTGAAAACAAAAGAATTATACAACAGATCAATAAATCAAAAAGTTGGTTTTTTGAAAAGGTCAATAAAATAGATAAACCTTTGGCTAACCTAACCAGGAAAAAAACAGTAAAAGCTCTAATTTCATCAATCAGAAATGGTAATGATGAAATAACAACAAACTCCTCAGAAATTCACAAAATCCTTAATGAATATTACCAAAAACTTTATTCTCAGAAATATGAAAATCTGAAGGAAATTGACCAATACTTGGAAGCACGCCACCTACCAAGACTTAGCCAGAATGAAGTGGAAATGTTGAACAGGCCTATATCAAGTTCTGAAATAGCATCAACTATACAAAATCTCCCTAAAAAGAAAACTCCGGGACCAGATGGCTTCACATCAGAATTCTACCAAACCTTTAAGAGGAACTAGTACCTATATTACTCAACCTCTTCCAAGATATAGAAAAAAAAGGACTACTACCCAACACCTTCTATGAAGCAAACATCACCTTGATCCCCAAACCAGGAAAGACCCAACAAGAAGAAAATTATAGAACAATATCACTAAAGAATATTGATGCAAAAATATTCAACAAGATCCTAACAAACAGAATTCAGCAACACATCAAACAAATTATACAAAATGACCAAGTGGATTTTATCCTAGTGTCTCAAGGCTGGTTCAATATAAGTAAATCTATAAATATAATTCATCACATAAAAAAATAAAAACAAAGACCATACGATTCTCTCAATTGATGCAGAAAAAGCTTTTGATAATATCCAACATCCCTTCATGATCAGAACACTTAAGAAAATTGGCATAGAAGGGACATTTCTTAAACTGATAGAGGCCATCTACAGCAAACCCACAGCCAATATCGTATTGAATGGAATGAAATTGAAACCATTTCCACTTAGATCAGGAACCAGGCAAAGTTGCCCATTGTCTCCACTGCTTTTTAACATTGTAATGGAAGTCTTAGCCATTGCAATTAGGGAAGAAAAGGTGATCAAGGGTATCAATATAGGGTCAGAAGAGATCAAACTTGCACTCTTTGCAGATGACATGATTGTATACCTGGAAAACACCAGGGATTCTACTATGAAACTTTTAGAAGTGATCAAGGTGTACAGCAGCATTTCAGGTTACAAAATCAACACAGATAAATCTGTAGCCTTTATATATACCAACAATGGTCAAGCTGAAAAAACAGTCAAGGACTCTATTCCACTCACAGTAGTGCCAAAGAAGATGAAATATTTGGGAGTTTACATAAAAAAGGACATGAAAGATCTCTATAAAGAGAACTATGAAACTCAAAGAAAAGAAATAGCTGAAGATGGAACAAATGGAAAAACATACCATGCTCATGGCTGGGAAGAATCAACATTGTTAAAATGTCCATACTACCCAAAGGAATATACAATTTTAATGCAATCCTGATTAAAGCCCCATTGTTATACTTTAAAGATCTCAAACAAATAATACTTTGTTTAAACATACAATTATAAAAAACCTCGAATGGCCAAGACATTACTCAGAAATAAAAACAAAGCAGGAGGAATCATGCTATCAGACCTTACACTATGCTATAAATCGATAGTGTTCAAAACAGCATGGTACTGGCACAAAAACAGAGAGGTAGATGTATGTAACAGAATAGAGCACCAAGAGATGAACCCAGCTATTTACCATTATTAGATATTTGACAAGCCAATTAAAAACATTGAGTGGGGAAAAGACTTCCTATTTAACAAATGGTGCTGGGTGAACTGGCTGGTGACCTGTAGAAGAATGAAATTGGATCCACACCTCTCACCATAATCTAAGATAGATTCTCACTGCATTAAAGATTTAAACTTAAGACATGAAACTACAAAAATATTAGAAGAAAATGCAGGGAAAACTCTTGAAGGAATTGGCCTGGATGAATATTTTATGAGGAGGACCCCCTGGGCAATTGAAGCAACATCAAAAACTCACTACTGGACCTCATCAAACTAAAAAGCTTCTGCACAGCCAAGAACACAGTAGGTCAAGCAAGCAGACAGCCCTCAGAATGGGAGAAGATATTTGCAGGTTACATCTCCAACAAAGGTTTAATAACCAGAATACACAGAGAACTCAAACATATTAGCAAGAAAAGAACAAGTGATTCCATCTCAGGGTGGGCACAGGACAAGAAGAGAAACTTTTCTGAAGAAGACAGGCGCACGGCCAATAGACACATGAAAAAATGCTCATCATCCTTAATCATCAGAGAAATGCAAATAAG
This sequence comes from Arctocebus calabarensis, assembly GCA_963573935.1. Lineage (NCBI taxonomy): Eukaryota > Metazoa > Chordata > Mammalia > Primates > Lorisidae > Arctocebus > Arctocebus calabarensis. The sequence continues at coordinate 48,819 of CAUYON010120498.1, forward strand.
AACTACTTTGAGATATCATCTAACTCCAGTAAGTTTAGCCCACATCACAATATCCTAAAACCAGAGACATTGGCATGGATGTGGAGAAAAGGGAACACTTTTACATTGCTGGTGGGAATGCAAACTAATACATTTCTTTTGGAAAGGTGTTTGGAGAATACTTAGAGATCTAAAAATAGACCTGCCATTCAATCCTACAATTCTCCTACTAGGTATATATCCAGAAGACCAAAAAATCACATTATAACAAGGACATATGGACCAGAATGTTTATTGCAGTCCAATTCATAATTGCTAAGTCATGGAAGAAGGCCAAGTGCTCGTCGACCCATGAATGGATCAATAAATTGTGGTATATGTACACCATGGAATATCAAACAGCCTTAAAGAAAGATGGAGACTTTACCTCTTACATGTTTACGTGGATGGAGCTGGAACATATTTTTCTTAGCAAAGTATCTGAAGAATGGAAGAAAAAGTATCCAATGTACTCAGTCTTACTATGAAAACTTCTACTTATAGCTCAAGAATAAGGGGAAAGGGAAGAGGGAGGGGAGGGGAGAGGGGAGGATGAGTGGAGGGAGAGTTAATGGTGGGATCACACCTATGGTGCATCTTACAAGGGGTACATGTGAAATTTACCAGGGGTAGAATATAAATGTCTTAACACAAAAATTAAGAAAATGCCGTGAAGGCTATGTTAAGTAGTTTGATGAAAACATTTCAAATTGTATATGAAACCAGTACATTGTACCCCATGTTTGCATTAATGTACACAGCTGTGATTTAATAAAAAGGAAAAAAAAACATAAGCTATAGTGTGGGAGCAGGATTATGTTAATATGTCTTAGACTGTATACTAAGTTCTTCATGTGCCTTATCTGATCTATTCTTAGACAAGCCAAGGGCGTCTTATCATTTTATAGATGATGAAAGCTAAGGCCTAAGGGGATTAAGGAACATAGCCAAAGTAACAAAATTAGTAAGTTGCAGAGCTAGATTTGAACCCCCCCAACTAGAAGGGAGTTCAGATTTCTGACCCTGTTTGTGGTATAGAATCCACTGTGTGTCAGAATTGTCTACAGATTAGATTTGGATTGCCCAGTGTACACACCTATATAATCAATCACATTTCTTGACTCTTTCAAAGATACAGTTTCTAGAATTCTTCCTATTATCCTCCACCCTCCATTGGTTAGGACCATTAGGCAACTTTTGGGTACAAAGTAAGTAGTTCATGATCAAAAAGCATTTGTGAACCATTTGACTATCTTTTCACTCACCATTTCACTCAGTTCTATGGTGATCAGTATTAAACATAACTGAATAATTGACTCAGCCCAAGGTCAAATGGGCAGGGGCTCTGTCTGGGCAGCATTTACTGCTCAGCTCACAAAGCTGTCTGGCTTGACGTTACAACTTCTCAAACACATTTTTGTCAATTCCAAAGGCCATTAGGTTAGTATGTGCCTAACTGCAGTACATCTGTTTGTTTTAAATAATGACAAGTGCTTTTCCAGCTGTCCATTTTTCTACCTTCTTTCTTTGCTTCCCCTGGGCTTGAGCCTTTAGCAGTCATGATTTTTTTTCAAGCTGATTGACCAAATCTAGAATTATAATTCTAGCATGTCAGAGGACTTGACTTCATCCATTTTCAGACTTATGTTAAACTCTAAAATACACACGTACACATACACACTTCCCTTAGAATCTAACACCACCTGGCCTGATACAGTTTTAATTATCTCCACTTAATACATATATCTACGTATTTTTCTTCTTTTGATTGGATTTATTTCTTTGCATGTGTAAATCATGTACTGGATTCCAAAGCCAAAATTATGTAACAAGGTAGAGTCAGAGAAGTCTCACTTCCCAGCCCCTTCCCTTCACCCTGCTTCCTTCAGATCTAGTTATGTTTTTAAACATTTTAACAGTATAATATATATATATAGTGAAGTATGCATAATATAAATACATGGCTTTATGGATTCTTATAAATTGAACAAGCCCATGTATTGCCCATCCATGTGTAAAAATAGAATATTATCAGCACCCCAGACACCCCTCCCCTTCTCCCCAGAGAGTGTCTCAACTGCTCTCCTAAAACACTGTGGATTAGTTTTTCCAGATGTTGAACTGTAAGTGGGATAAGACAGTCTGTCTTTTTTGGTGCTAGGTTTCTTGCACTCAACAATATATTTATGAAATCCATCCAAATTGAGTATGGTAGAAGTGTTAACATTTTTTGGTTGCTGTTAACATATTCTATTGAATGGCATATGTAGTATACCATAATTTATAAATCCATCTTGCTGTTGATGGAGATATGAGTTTCTCATTTTTGGCTTTTACCAGTAGTGCTTCTTACTACAATTTTGCACATGCCTTTAAATAAACATACATACTTCTGGTGTATATATTTCCAGGGGTAGAATTGCTGGGTCATGTGGTATGTGTATGTTCAAGCTTTAGGAGATACTGCCAAAGAATTTCTTTTTTTTTATAATGTTTTATTTTATTTTTTTGAATCATAGCTGTGTACATTAGTTCAACCATGGGGTACAGTGTGGGGGCTTCACATGCAATCTGAGATATTTTATCAACCTGATTGACATACTGATCATGATATTTTCTCATTTACTATATGAAAACATTTTTGATCCGTATTTAGAAGTTTTCTCCTGACCCTTCAAATATGTACCACCCATGTGATCTCACCCTTTGTCCCAACTCCCCCCACC